>JASDQU011402488.1:0-18441 GCA_032191745.1 Picea mariana | reverse complement strand
TGGTATCACTTAGGATTTTATTATATTATTAATCCATAACATATTTTCTGGAGTTCATTAACATTCATCATATTGTACTATTTTATTTATCATTCCTTTTACACATTTCCATCTACCATTACATTTGTTGTCACTTCTGATTTAAGAACACCATCTTTTATTAACTTAACATATAATTTACATTATTTGTAAACTAATCATCCTATTATCTCATAATCTCATAAACCTTTTATTGCTTACTTTGACTACTCTTACTTTTATAGAATACAATCAATTAACCACTTATGTAGCATAGTTCACTATACTTAAATGACTATTACCAATTTTCTCTTCCATACACTACATCATATTGCCAATTCATGTATTTCCAGTCCACTTTGAACACAATTCTAACTCCATATTTAACATCCCTCCTATTATCTTTTATCCACCTTTCTATCCTACTTAAAAACATCATCAAACAATCCAATCATTTGTGCTATCTCCTTTGCATAATTGCTTTAGTCAACAACCATTGACCCAATGTCCTTACTCTTTACAAACACAAGTACTAATTTTATTTATATTATATGCATCCCCTTAACCTGTATTGATCTATTTTATTATGCACCTTATTCTTTAATCTTACTTATAACATATCCTTGCACTTTTCCATATACTTTATCTATTTACATTCACTTATTATTTTAATGTCTTCGCTTAGTCAACATATTGCACCTCACTCTCTTCATATTTTGAATCTATTACTCTAATCACTAAATACACAATTTTGCCTACTCCATTTCTTCCTAATTATTTTATTTTTCTCTTTAACACTTGTCAATTACTTTATTATTAACTTTTATATATTTCTATTATTARTATACTATGTATATACTATAATTACCACCTTTATACTTTAGCTCATTATACTTATGTTTCTAATATTGATTATATGTGCATGTGCTATTGTACTTGTACTTCTTACCTTTCTTCAAATCTAATTAACATCTTACATCATCTCACTCTTCTTTTGTTATATATCTTTTGTATTGTAAGACTCACACTTCCTTCATATTCTACGTCTTTATCATAATTTTACAAGTTATTTTACCTTCTTTCAATCCATTTACTTATATCCCTCATTTTATACTTATATTATTTTTGTATGCCCCATACATTCTCTATATATCCTTCACATCATTTATAACTATTTTCACACATTATCTTTTTATACCATATACTTAACATAATACATGTATATATATCATATACTTACTTGACTTTATACACACACACACACACACACACACACACACACACACATGTTGTGTCTTCAAATTCCAGTATCACATTCCCCCATTGTTTGCATTACCCCACCTCTTTATACTTCTTACTTATTTTATTATCATATTATTTACTCCATTTACATATAGTTCTATTACACATCCTATAAATCCCACTAACTCGAATGTATTGATAACATTGTAATACTCTACTACCCTTTGAAGAATATTCTAATTATATTTGAGTTATTATCTTATAGATCAACTCCCCTTTTGTGGATTGATCATATCGGGTCTTGTATAAGATCAAATCCCCTTTTGTGGATTGGTCAAACCATATTTATATGGTGGTATTTGTAAAGTCGGCCCATAATGTTTATAAAGTGGTTTTAACCACTTCTAGAAGAATTCGGCCCTACTAAGTGAAGAGACATAACCCTAACGCCTCCTAAACTAGTATTTATATGTGAGGATGGTGCCTCACTTATTCATTCACACACTCACTCATCTAGTGCGCATATCTTGAAGGCAGTTGCAGTTGTAGAAGGAAGGAGAAGAGAGGTGCATGCTTAGTCTTAGTTTATTCTTAGTGTTTTGGTATTAGTCTTGGTATTGTATTGACAATCTATTATTGAGGAAGTTTTTGTTGGGTTTTCTCCCCCATGAGGGTTTCGCAGGGTAAAACGTTGTGTACCTTGTGATTGTGTTTCTTTCAGTGATCCTTTTTATGTTGTTGTTTTGGAAATGCATTGAATGCTCATGTAATTTGGAAATAACCTAATAAAAACAATACAAACTTAACATGGTTTCAAAGCTTGACTGAATAGAGCATCTTTCACCGGGTATCTAGAAGTCACTGTTGTTGTATAAGAAAATTAGGGTTTTCTATTGAAGATGAATTGTTGACCAAAAAATATCTTGGGAAGTGCGCCCTTCCCTAGCGCATCTTTTGGCATCTTGAGAGAACTTTTCCAGTGGCCAGTTTCTCCAAAAAGTCAAACCCTAGTTTTGACTGGTATCAGAAAACTAGAACCAGTACCAGAAGTACCGGTTTAGAATTGCGGAGGTCAAGTTTCAAGGGGTAAAGCTTGTATTTTTTTGAAACAATCATCTCCGACAAGCTCGCCTTAGCCCAACGCATCTCTTGGTAAGCTCAATTTCAATTTTTGAGCATTTTCATTTTCTGGTCATTTTCTTAGCTCTAGGTCAAGATGTCTGCAAGCACCAAGCTTGTTGACAAGTTAGAAGGTGTGGAAAATTTTCGTGCCTGGAAGTATAGAATTGGACTTATTCTTGAAGAGAATGACCTTGCAAGGCCAAAAGATTAAGGCCAAAAGAATAAATACATATTCCATTAAAGATCACTTGATCCCTCAAGTGTCTTGTAAGAATACACCAAAATACATGTTTGATGCCCTAACCAGAATGTATGAATGAAAGAACATCAACCAGAAGATGAACTTGAGAACCCAACTCAAGAATACAAAGATGCAAAAAGGAGAAACAATTCAAGACTATTTCTCTAGGGTTTCTCAATTCAAGGAACAATTAGAAGTGATTGGAGACAACCTAGATGAAGATGAACTCATAATGAAAACTCTTAATGGTCTCACAAGACCTTGAGATGCATTCATTCAAACTATTTGTGCAAGAAAAGAGAAACTCCAATTTGACAATTTATGGGTAGAATGTGTTCAAGAAGAAACAAGAGTGGCCAACCGAGAAGTCGTCCTATTAAAAGATGAAGATCAAGCCCTATCTTCTCATGCTAAGGGTGGAAACAAAAAGTCTCATTTTAAAAAGGATACCCTCTTTCATAAAGAATCTCACCCTCCAAAGAGATTCCAAAATATCATAAGGGTCAAAGAAAGGGAAAATATCCCTCCTCTTATCAATGTCATCATTGTGATAAGATGGGACACATTGCTAAGAACTGTCCTGCCAGAAGGGGAGAATACAAGAAGAGAAATAAAAAAATACATCATGCCCATGAAATTGAAGATGATGAGTCACCCAAGAAGTTAACTAAGAAAAGATTGAAGATTATGTTTTATTTTCAGCTGATCCAAAAATATCTTTTAAACGACAATGGTTAAGTATTTTGCATGCGTTAAATTACCATTTAGGAAACTGATGAAAGAGGAAGAATTATAGATGAAACATAGCAGCCATATAAACATATATATATCTGAAAATAATCATAAAGAAACATCAAACCATAAGAAGAGAAGTTGATAACGGAGTTTGACAATCTTGCCTACGTCTCTGGGCCTTTGTCTCAATGGGCGAAGGCTTTCTTATTTATGTTCAAAGATTTAAATGTATATCATAACAGTGCCAAAAAGGTTACAAAATAATCTTGTTTTGTTCTACCAGATCTCAAGAACCCAACAAAATTGACATCACTGAAATCGGATGAACGAAGCTCCCATAAATGGCCCACAAAGGTGCTCTCCTCAATGGCTTCCCTGCATAAAAATGGCTTTGGCTCAAAAATCCTTCAGCATTTATTTGTTATAAACTTCCCTTAATGGCTTCAAGAACCTCTTTTTTATATAGTATTGAAGTGGGTAACAACCTCCCAACTTCTCCCCAAGATCTGGCCTCAAAAAGGGCCCAAGATCCTCCAAAAATGACCAAAATCCCCCCAAACTATTGAGAAAATCAATAAAAATCAATATATATAGTTTAAAACCCATTTTAGGCATAAATTTGGGTGTAGCCCCTTTTTCGCAAGCTCTTGGTCATATGAAGGGTTACATGTGCCTAAGCGCTAAGGCCTGGTGCGCTGCCCCCCTTACTTCTCGGCTCCTGATCATATGGTTGGCCATGTGGCCTTGCCCTAGTCCTCTGCACGCCCTCCAATCCGGTGTAGCCCGCCTGTTCGACAACCCCTGGTCTCATGGCTTGGGCCATGTGGCCATGCCCCCAACCTCTACGCATATGTTGGTTTGTTAGTTCTCGATTCCTAGCCCTCGTTCGAACGAGGCTAGCCCCCATCGACCGGGGCTTATCCCCCACTCTACACCACCGTCGAAACATAACCATAATGCGTCGATTTGGGGTTAAGCACCACCCTTAGCCCATGTGGTTTGCTGGAGGTCACGAAACCGTAGGCTAGTCCGGAAGGTCAGGGGTTTGAAACCCCTTGCCCCATAACAAATTTTACCCAACCATCATTGGGCATCCGTAGGGTGCCATGTGGCACCACTTGATTGGGCCATGTGGCGACCCAGGATTGGACCACATCATATGTAATACATCCAATCACCCTGCCACATGTCCGACACATCATCAGTCTATACACCCAGTCACCTTCCCATCTTTCATCCATATGCCACATGTCCATCTGTCATTGGACCACGTCACTGTACGAACTGCCACATGTCATCCGTACGATGACATGTGTCAAATCCATATAGTGTCGACTCAGCCCAAAAGTAATGAAACTGAGTGACACTTGTCACCTCCTGGTGATGCCACATCAACATGATGATGTCATCATGATGTCATGCTAGTGTCACCTGTCTACATGCTGACGTCAACGTTGACTTTGACCAGGTTGACTTTTTCCCTGTTTAGCGAAACAAACAGAACATGATATATTTCTCATACGATGTTTCTTTGAGCCTGTTCAAGTTGCGTTGGGTTCGTATCGATTAGGCCTACACACACGTCCATTTTGAAGCCATTCTGAGCACTTTTATTTTTAGGCCTTCCTGGTCCCATTTTGGTCCCGAGATCCAATTCTGGATCACACCTCCCCACTAAAGACTTTTTGGTCCTCGAAAAGGTTACTGACCAGTCATCAAGTGTGGGATAGGCCACCCCACTTGTTCCTTGTCTTTAAAATATGTCTTGTGCACCTGTCTCATCAAGATCAATTGTAAAACAACCATGATAACTGAGAGCATATTGTTAGCCACTTGTACTCTGTCACATCTTACTGAAGAGACTATCATCCATGTTGACAACATTACTAATGATAACATCATAAATATGACTGCAAATGAGCTAATATGTTTGTAATATTTGCATGACATTAGCTTATCTTGAAGCAAAGTGTGATTGATCTTCCATTCTACAATCATCTCCTATTCTTGCTTAAGATCAATTACTTGTTTTGAAACAATTATAGGTGTGTTTCTTGCATGATCCGCATTTCTTAATTGTTCCATTGTTTGAAGATATTTATTTTCCTTTAAATGATGAGCATGTACCACATATTATTTTCCTACTTTGATTAAGTGATATTGATTTTTTTCCCTATAGAAAATTGCTTTGCGATCATATAAGTAAGGACTGCCTAAGACCATTCAACATTCCTTGAGTGGAACCACATCACATGTTACCTCATCCACAAACTTAGATGAAATTGCAAACTTTAATGTGCATTTCTTTGTTATGTGCAATTGATGATTCTTGCTTATCCATTTAAGTGTGTAAGGTGTATGATGCATCTGAGTGTGTAATCCCATTTGTTTAACCAATTCTTCTAAAATCAAGTTAGATTGAGATCCACTATCTATCAATGTGTCGACCGTAGTATGCCTCATTATGACCCTTATGTGAAACAATTTACTTCTAGAATCAAATCCATCACCAGTTTTACCTGTCAAACCAACCAATGAGACTTTAGATTCATCACTTTAATCCGATCCCAATTCTGTTGGTCGTGTTGTTGTTGCAACTGTTTTCCTCCCTTTCCTTTCTTTGAACCACTTCTGTCTCTTCTCAAGATGTAATTTCCAACAACGGTCCTCATCATGCCCTTGTTTCTCGCAATTCTTGGAAGAGGGTTTCTCTTCCTTTCTGGCCACTGATTTTTCCTTATTTCCATTCCACTTCCTTTTTTCCTCTTTCCTCAACAACGATTCCCTTAATACACCAACTCTTGTTTTCCCCGCCTCAATGTATGTTGCNTTAGTAGGTCCAAACATAAATACAGTGTTACGATTACGTGCAGGTAAACCTCCTATATATTTCATAAGAGTTTCTTGGGTATGTAAAGGAATATCTAACATCAATGCCATTTTACGAAATCCATCTGTGTATTCTTGCACTGTTTGTCCTTTTCTTAGTTTAAGACCTTGCCATTCAATTAAAGCTTTCTCTTTATAACCCAACGGATATAATTTTTTTCTAAGTGCATAAACAAAAAATTTCTATGATGGAAATACATTACCCACTTGTTGCATGCCATTTTGCAACTTGCTTTTCCACCATATGAGTGTTGTGCCTGCAAGACGAAGTGATGCCAATTTGATTTGAGTGGCCTCATCCTTGATTTGTTGCACACTGCAATAAACCTCCATCTGTATGACCCAATTATCAAGTTTCTCTGCATTGACTTCACCATCATACATAGGTAATTCAAATTTTACATCAAGTTTTAGTAAAGGAATTTCTTGTTTATGTTTATGAACTTGTTTTATTGCGGTGGATTTGGAGCTTGAACTTGAAGAAGAAGAAATTGATGGAGAAGAAGGAGGTGAAGGAGGAATTTGAGGAGGATCCTCTCCTTATTCACTTTTGACCTTTGAAGATTCACCTAGATTTGGTCTCTTCTGTTCCAAGTAATCCTCATACAAAACCTTCATCATCTATGACATGGCGAAGAAAGTCTTTCGAAACTCTTTCTCATCATGAGAAAGTCCCTCTTCTGATGCCATCTTCTCGCTTTGAGAAGTTCTCTTTCTCAATCCAATCAATGGATACTCTTCAACAAGATCGCCTTCACCACGATACAAATTTTTCCTGGTAATCATGCAAACTCAAAAACCAACCGTCAACTAGCTCTAATACCAGTTGATCCAAAAAGATCTTTTAAACGTCATTGGTTAAGTATTTTGCATGTGTTAAATTACCATTTAGGAAACTGATGAAAGAGGAAGAATTATAGATGAAACATAGCAGCCATATAAACATATACAAATCTAGAAATAATCATAAAGCAACAAAAAACCATAACAAGAGAAGTTGATAATGGAGTTCGACAATCTTGCCTACGTCTCTGGGTCTTTGTCTCAGTGGGTGAAGGCTTTCTTATTTCTGTTCAAAGATTTAAATGTAAATCATAATAGTGCCAAAAAGGTTACAAACTGATATGGTCTTGTTCTACCATATCTCCTGAACCCAACAAAATCGACGACACTGAAATCAAATGAACAAAGCTCCCAGAAATGGCCCGCAAAGGTGCTCTCCTATATGGCTTCCCTGCATAAAAATGGCTTTGGCTCAACAATCCTTCAACATTTCTATGTTTTGAACTTCCCTTCATGGCTTCAAGAACCTATGGTTTATATAGGATTGAATTGGGTAACAAACTCCCAAATTCTCCCCAATATATGGCCTCAAAAAGGGCCCAGGATCCTCCAAAAATGACCAAAATCCCCCAAAACTACTGAGAAAATCAATAAAAATCAATATATATAGTTTAAAACCCATTTTTGGGCATAAATTTGGATGCAACCCCTTTTTCACGAGCTCCTATTCATATGAAGGGTTTCCATGTGCCCAAGCGGTAAGGCCAGGTGCGCTGCCCCCCTTACTTCTCGGCTCCCGATCATATGGTTAGCCATGTGGCCTTGCCCTAGTCCTCCACACACCCTCTAATTCGATGTAGACCCCCTATTTGGCAGCCCCTGGTCTCGTGGATTGGGCCATGTGGCCATTACCCCAACCTCTACGCATATGTTCGTTTCTCAGTTCTCGGTTCCTAGCCCCTGGTCGAGCGAGGCTGGCCCTCGCCGACCGGGGCTTATCCCCCACTCTATGCCACCGTCAAAACATAACCATAATGCGTCGATTTGGGGTTAAGCACCTCCCTTAGCCCATGTGGTCCACCAAAGGTTACGAAACTATAGGCTAGTTCGGGAGGTAAAGGGTTTGAAACCCCTTACCCCATAACAAATTTTACCCAACCGTCATTGGGCATCCGCAGGGTGCCACGTGGAACCACCTGATTGGGCCACCTGGCAACCCATGATTATACCACATCATTTATCGTACATCCAATCACCCTGCCACCTATCTGACATGTCATTAGTCCGTACGCCTAGTCACCTACCCAGTTGTTGTCTGTACACCACGTGTCCATCTGTCATTGGGCCATGTCACTGTACAGACTACCACGTGTCATCTGTATGGTGACACGTGTCAAATTTGTATAGTGCCAACTCATTCCAAAAGTAACGAAACTAAGTGACACATGTCACCGCCTAGTGATGCCATGTCATCATGATGATGTCATCTTGACACATGTTGACGTCACATGTCGTACATGTTGATGTCAATGTTGACTTTGATCGGGTTGACTTTTTGGGTGTTTGGCGAAGCGAACAGAACGCGATATCTTTCACATACGACATCTATTTGATCTTGTTCAAGTTGTGTTGGGTTCATATCGACGAGGCCTACGCACATGTCTGTTTTGAAGCCATTCTTATCACTTTTATTTTTAGACCTTCCTATTCCCATTTTGGTCTCGAGATCAAATTCTAGATCATCAGCCCTCTCAGGATATATGAAACCTAGAGAGGATAATTGGCTCATAGATAGTGATGCCTCTAAGAACATGACAGGTCAGAAAGACATTCTTCTAGTATTACAAAAAAGGACTTCCCCCATAAAGTTTCACTTGGAGATGATTATCAATACCTTATCAAAGGAATGGGAGAATCCACCTACAAAATTGATTCAAGAAGTCCGATGAGAATGAAGGATGTACTCTATGTACCAGGTTTGAGAAAGAACTTACTTTCTATCTCATCCCTAGATAAGAAAGGTTTAAGGGTTGCATTCATAGATGGTGAAGTTCTTATGTGGAATAAAGGAGAAACTATAGAAGATGTAGTTGTAATTGGGACAGAAGAAGGTGGTTTGTACAAGTTAAAAGGTCACTCAGATGTAGCCTTGAATCACTCTACTTAAATTCCTTGTGAACTTTGGCATAGAATACTAGCTCACATCAACTACAAAGCCTTACCATATGTAAGCAAGGTAGTTACAGGTTTACCATAATTAAAGGTTGATCATGAAGGTATATGCAAGGGATGTGCACAAGGAAAGAACATAAATAATCTTTTTCCAAAGAGCGACAGTAAAGTAGAAGGAATCTTGGAAATTTTCCACTCAGATGTGTGTGGTCCAATGTCGTCAACCTCTCTAAGTGGGTATGTATACTATGTATCCTTTATTGACGATTACTCTCGTAAGACTTGGATTTATTTCTTGAAATCAAAAGATGAAGTACTTGGAAATTTCAAGGAATTCAAAGCCTTGGTAGAAAACCTCTCCGAAAGGAAAATCAAGATACTTAGGTGAGACAATGGAGGAAAGTACACTTCAAATGAATTTGGAAGCTTTTGCATAGATGTCGAGATTAAGAGGGAGATCACCACTCCCTATAATCCTCAACAAAATGGTGTAGTAGAAAGAAAGAATAGAATGGTTATGGAAGCAGTAAACACTATGATTCACGATCAAGATATTCCAATGCACTTATGGGTTGAAGTAGCAAGAAAAACAATATATGTCTAAAAAAAATTATCCCATAGTGCACTTAGAGTCAAAACTCCCGAAGAAATTTTAACCAGAAAGAAGCCAGAAGTAAGCCATCTCAAAATATTTGGTTGTCCAGTATTTGTACATATTCCAAAAGAAAAGATAACTAAGTTGGATCCTTCAAGAAAGAAAGGAATATTTTTTGGATATTGTGAGGTCTATAAGGCCTTCAGAATTTACATACCATGTTACCATCATATTGAGATTAGTAGATATGTAACCTTTGGTCAATATGCATCACTCAAAAGATCAAGGAAATTCCATCTTGTAGAAGAATCTGTAGCTCCCAGAGTTGCAGAACCCATGAAGGAAGTTACAGTTAACCATGATGATGAGATTCCAGAAGATCACAATATGATAGAATCTCAAGAACCTCCCCATATGGCGATCTCTCACAAGAGAAAGCCATCTTGGGAAAGGGAACTTATTCAATATGCAAAGAAGTATGGTGCCCCAAAAGGAACCACGAGACAAAGAAAGAAACCTAATCCATTCTCCAACTATATGGCCTTGATGTGTGATCTCATAGAAAAGGAACCTACTTAATTTGAAGAAACCATTCATAAGAAAGAATTGATGGATGCCATGATAGAAGAATACCAATCCATTATAAATAATGATGTATGGGAAGTAGTTCCCAGACATATGGTATCTTCCAATTTGATATACAAGATACAACATGTAGCAGACGAAAGTATTGAAAAACGTAAGGCAAGATTTGTGGCTCGTGGATTTTATCAGAAGGAAGGTATTGACTATGAAGAAACATTTTCTCCTGTATCCAGATACACTTCTATCAAAACCATCATAGCTCTTATAGCCAAAATGAAATGGAAGTTACACCAGATGGATGTGAAAACAACCTTCTTAAATGGTGTTATTGAAGAAGAAGTGTATATAGAACAACCACGAGGGTTTGAAGTTGAATATAGAAAGAATCATGTTTGGAGGTTGAAGAAAGCTCTGTTTGGGTTGAAGCAAGATCCTAGAGCTTGGTATGGCAGAATTGATAGTTTCTTAACAAGCTTGGGCTTTACCAAGAGTAAAGTCGATTCTAACCTTTACTTCAAGGTTATGAATGATGAGCTATTTATATTGATACTATATGTGGATATCTTATTCTTAACAGGAGAATAAAATCTCATCACAGATTGCAAGAAGAATCTCATTGCAGAGTTTGAAATGAAATACCTAGGGCCGATGCATTATTTCTTAGGTCTTGAAGTTTGGCAAAGCCCAGAGAAGATCTTCCTTAACCAAGGGAAGCATGCAGTTGAAACACTGAAGAGATTTGACATGTTGGAATGTAAATCCATGAACACACACATGGAAATGAATTTGAAACTCTTGTTTGATACTTCATAAGAGTTGGTTGATGCTACTCTATATAGACATATTATTGGATCGTTGATGTATCTGATGAATACCAAGCCATATATATGCTCTGTTGTGAACACCTTGAGTTAGTATTTGGTGGAACCCATATGTGATCACCTTGTATCTACAAAGCATGTGATGAGATACCTTAAGGGTAGATTGGATTATGGTCTTTGTTATACTGGAGATCATGAATTTAGACTGTGTGGTTATACTAATTCAGATTGGGTTGGAAGTGCTTCAGAAATGAAAAGCACTTCAGGATGTTGTTTCAGTTTGGGGTCATCCATGACTTCATGGAAAAGCAGGAAGCAATCCAACATTTCTCTCAGCACGACAGAAGCAAAGTACACTGCAGCATGTTCCACCAGTTGTGAAGCCATATGGCTTCAGAATTTGTTGACAGGTCTGTTCGATCTGGAGATGGAAGCCACCGTGATTCTATGTGATAACTAGATTTGTATAAAGATGACGAAGAACCCAATGTTCCATGATAATTCGAAGCACATAGAGATACAATATCACTACATTCATGATATGGTGTAGAGGGGAGTTGTAAAGCTCCAATATGTTGGCACAGATGGGCAGGTTGAATATGTGTTGACCAAGAGTCTGTCTCGTGTGAAGTTTGAGTACTTCTAAGACAAGCTTGGTGTTGTTTGAAAGGGCCTTCCTTGAAAGGGGGAGTGATGTTGATGATACTATGGTATCCTAACCAACAACGGGTAGCTTCGTTAGGATTTTATATCCTACAGGATTGATCATCCCTGGGAATATCTCGAAGGTCCAGTAAGGATGATCTGTCAGAGTACATGTGCATGCATATTCCAGTTGTGGTCAATAGTGCTAGCTCTGTTAGTATTTTATATCCTAGGGAATCTTATGATTCCTGGGCAGATCTCGAAGGTCCGGTAAGGAAGGTCTGTCATAGTACAACGTGGTAGCTTGTTAGGATTTTATATCCTGGGGAATATTATGATTCTTGGGTAGATCCCAAAGGTACGGTAAGGACGGTTTGTCAAAGTGTTGATGCACCTCCCTCATTCTGTTGCCACATGATGATGATGATGATGTTGTTCCGGCCTCATGTTGTTGATGATGTTGTTGTTCCAGCCTTGTGTTAATGATGATGTTGTTGTTCCAGCTCAGTGTTGTTGATGATTTTGTTTCAGCTTCACATTGTTGATGATGTTGTTCTAGATTCATGCTATTGATGTTGATGTTTTAGCTTCATGTTGTTGATGATGATGATGATGATGATGATGTTACTCCAATTCCATGCTGTGAACGATGATGGTATTGAAGATGATAAAAACTTCCGATGATTTATAAATGTGTCAGTCAGTGTTCTAGATGTTGATGATGATGTTTCCCTCTCCTTCTTTTGATGATGTTATATTGGTTCATGTCAATATAATACCCTTATCGTTAAGGGAGAGTGTTGAAAAATTGTAACTTTGAAGAATATTCTAATTGTATTTGAGTTATTATCTTATAGATCAAATCCCCTTTTGTGGATTGATCATGTCAGGTCTTGTATAAGATCAAATCCCCTTTTGTGGATTGGTCAAACCATATTTATATGGTGGTATTGTAAAGTTGCCCCCTAGTGTTTATAAATTGGTTTTAACCAATTCTAGAAGAAGTGGGCCCTACTAAGTGAAGAGACATAACCCTAGCGCCTCCTCAACTAGTATTTATATGTGAGGATGGTGCCTCACTTATTCATTCACACACTCACTCATCTAGTGTGCATATCTTGAAGGCAGTTGCAGTTACAGGAGGAATGAGAAGAGAGGCGCATGCTTAGTCTTAGCTTATTCTTGGTGTTTTGGTCTTAGTCTTGGCATTGTATTGGCAATCTATTATTGAGGAAAATTTTGTTGGGTTTTCTCCCCCATGAGAGTTTCCTAGAATAAAATGTTGTGTACCTTGTGATTGTGTTTCTTTCAATGATCCTATTTATACTTTTATTTTGAAAATGCATTGAATGCTCATGTAATTTGGAAATAACCTAATAACAACATTAAAAACTTAACACAATACATATACTATCATAATCTATAACATTTCCCATCATATTATAACCAATATCAATTATGTATTTTTATTCACTAGTAAATTTGGGTCATTTTCTTACGACCCTTTCAACGTAAATCCGATGTGATGTTTTTGGTATCACGACAAACATTGGCCCCTCCAAACGTAATTTCTGGTACTGTCTCACTTCCGACGAATATGCTTGTGTCTCACTTCCAACGTTTCTTATGGACATGTGTTGTCCAAGCCTCAATTTTACAATGACACAAATTATTGTCTCACTTCTGACGTAAATTTACATGTCGTCTTACTTCCGAAGACAATTAATGGTTTACATGTCATTGCCACTACGACAGAAAATGTCGTCGCAATATAGACGACCTAAAATATTCTGACGACACCATAAATTTTTTTAGACCTTAAACTATGATGGAAGATGTTTTGTAATGCTGACTTCATAAACTATCCATCGATGAATTTTCCATATTGGCGACGTTTTTCATCGTAGGAAGGGCGTCGAGAGTCTGACGCTATAAATGTATTAGTTCTTTGCGAGTGAGACAAAAGGGTTGTCGGAATACATACACACTATAAGTATTTAAAAGAAATATATAAATGTGTATCCCTTGCCACTTAATTCCAATTAATATTGCATGATGCTTATCCTCTCAACTCTGTTGCATTATCCATTAAATGTTTTCTAAATCACTTAACACTTGGTCTTGAACTATTACTATTTCCAACCATAATGAGTGAAACTCCCAACTATAATCCATTCACCTTTATGACTTTTAGTCAACATGTCGGGCTCTTATCCTTATGTACTTCTTTATATTCTTGTGAAAGGGATCTGACTCATTTGTAAACCTTTAATTGGAATATATAGTACCACAGTTGTGCATGAATGATGAATAGTCACACATGACATAAATATTTTGAAGTCATTTTAACTATTGTGTGATCTAAAGTACTACTAGAGCCTAATCGATGCCAAAGTTTACAGAACGATTTCACTAAAATTTGAAGAATATTTCAATATTTTGAGTTGAATTTTCCTTGGATTATGTGTGATCAAGGCATGGATTTCTTGTTAAATGAATTATACTGATCTGATAATGGGTTGAACATTAAACATAATTGAGAATGATTAGTTATGAAGCATTTAAATATCATTAAACAGAATTGAGAATGATTGGTTATGAAGCATTTAAATATCATTAAACAGAATTGAGAATGATTGGTTATGAAGCATTTAAATACATTAATTTTTTGTTTTAATTACACGTCCTCTTACTTATTGATGCATCAACCCAATATGTTCTAACGAACAGTTTGCTCTAAAAAGAGTCAAGAATCCACCTGGATTCTGTGTTAGGAATTCATGTAGCAATCTTTCTTTGCATCTCAAAGTGGTTTTAGATTAATATCATTCATGAAATGAATTATGTTGCCGAGTACAATCTATCCGGGTTAAATAATCAAACACCTTGAATTATGATGTTAAATTCATTGTGTATAAATGTTTCTAACTTCCTTAATCTAAGATAGACTCATGGTACAATCTTTCAAATACACCTAATGTTGAGTTTATTACTTACTGGAACAATGGATATTTATGTTCATTGTGCACTAATATCTTACAATTTTGGATTGTTTTCACATGTACAAAGGTTTAAATTTTTATGTTTAACACTGTTTGAGTATTGTTGGTACAATCTGGATCTTATTACACTCTAAACTTATGAAGCCTAAATTCTTAAGTTTATATTGTTGTATAGATCTGTTAGACAACATTCAAATGAATTAAATCAACATTTAATTGGAGTCATTGCTTCATATTTAAATTTTGTCTAGTCATATGATTTTAGAGTTGAGGGTCAGTTTGGTACCTATGGTCAAGAAACATTTAAGGATAAATCGATGTATTATAAAGTGATTTACTTCAATCTAGAATTAATTCAAGTGTAGAACAATATTTGTTTTCTCAAACTTTAAAGACAAATTTGGAAATCATTTTTTTGTGTCAAAGGGTATTAAATCTGAACTGAATTCAAACTTGATATATTGGCTTACTATTTTCTACCAAAAAGTAAAGGGATAAGAGTTTTTCACATGTACATTTAAATTTTTGGAAATTTGTGGTGCAAACAAAAGGTTCAAATAACCACACTTGTGGCAAGGTAACACTTCTCTCACAAATTGATGTTCATGGTTAATGATTCCAACATTTCAACATTGGCCACTTTGCACAATCGCTTGTCTCCTAATGCTGCTTGATACACATCTTACATAATTTGGAATAATCCTTCAAAGTAAATGTGCGAGAAATGCAACTTATAAGATTTATCACATTCACTCCCTTTTCCAGCATTAATAATTGTTTCTTATGGATGCTATCATACATAGTTAACTATTGGAAAACAATCTTTTGTGGCATGTGTAATTTGACCAAATAAGTTGTCTTTGAATTCAATGCATTATAGCTTTACCATCCTCAATGTAAATTGGCTTCTTGGGTTAATTGTATCAAGTCATTCTAGGCTAATCTACACTCCCATATTATTACTCCATGATTTGGCTTAGATTGACCCTTAGGGTTCCCCCCTAGGGTAGGGTAGTTTTTCCATAGTGCTGAAGTGTGGGGCAAGGCTACCAAGGTGACAATGGGTAGCTTGTGTGTAGTGCCTCTAGTATTTTTCGTCAAGGTTAGGACTTATCCTCTCAAGGTATAGTTTCAATGGGGTATAATATCAATGGTAACATGACCCTCTCTTCTATTCCATGAGCGCATGTCTGGTGTTTGTTGGAGCTATTTTGGGCATCTTGTCAGATCGATCTCCATGGGGAGGATATCTTCTATGATTTGACCTCATCCATTGCACCAAAATCTACTCTTTTAGACCATCTATTTGATGGAGATTGTACATGTGGCATTGGTCCACCATAAAGTATTATTTTGTTGGAATATAATGTCTAAGGTTCCTCTCCTCTCTTAGTTTAGGTAATTCCAGTGCATGACAATTTGTACTAATGCTTTGCAAGAACTTATTTGGGTTAGATATTAGTATTTGTACATTGTGAAGATTTAATCATTTGGGAGAATATTTTATCTTTATATTTACATGATCAAAGCAGTTGTGTTTTATCAGCTCCAAAGGTCACATATACAACATATCACTAGAGTGTCCTTGGTACTTTGTGGATGTGCTTAAATTGGTGACAATAGTTCATGCTGGTATTGTTCATTTTGTGAATTGGGAGATAACCAATATCAATTCCATCCTTTTATTCACTAGTAAATTTGGGTCATTTTCTGACGACCCTTTCAACGTAATTCCAACGTGATGTTGTCGGGATCACAACAAACATTGGCCTCTCCAAACGTCATTTATGGTATCGTCTCACTTTCGATGAATATGATTGTGTCGAAATTTCGACGTTTCTTACAGACACGTGTCATCCAAGGCTCAATTTTACAGTGACACAAATTGTCGTCTCTCTTCGAACACATATTTACATGTCATCTTATTTCCGACAACAATGTAGGGTTTACATGTCGTTGCCACTATGACGGAAAATGTCATCACAATAGAGACAACCTAAAATATTCCAACGAAACCATAAATTTTTTTATACCTTAAACTATGATGGAAGTCATCGCGTAATGTCGATGCCATAAACTATTCATCAACGAATTTTCCATATTGGCGACGTTTTGGATCGTCGGTGATCTAGATTATTTTCGGCATGAAATGAGAGTGGAGATATAAACAAAAAATATACAGAGATATTACAAGAGAGAAATAATATAACTAACATATATCAGATATATAACAAGAGGCACAAATATACAATAATACACAATTTCTATTAATGAGCAAAATGTACAAATTTGTAGAAATACAAAGTGAAAGACTCGCTAGAATGGTGGAAACTTATCTCTAAGAAGAGATGTGACGGCTAATCAAATTCACAAGAATATGATTGCAATGAGGATCTAAAGACATTTTTAACATGAATAAAATCCAAAACCCTAACCCTGGAAGATGAAAAGATAACAGTTTTGTGGACCCCGTTTTGGGTAGTTTGGTGTATCAACTTCTTGGGGGCATAGCGTTGGCATACAATGTTTGTTTGGGGTGAAAAATAGCTCGTTGGAAAGGTATCGTTGAGGATATTCATTTTGGGGGCTCAATCAGGGCCTTTGGCAATCATTGAGGTGCTCTATACCACAAAAACTTAATTTAGGCCCTCAAAATGGCCCCGGAAGTTTAGGAACCAAAAAGCTGCTAAAAATAGTAAATTGCCAGAAGATTGTTTTGAGCCAGTTGGAATAGGTGGGAGGCCACCGATATCCACCTGGATCAATCCTCCATCCTTAGGAAGCAATGGTCTCCATTGTGTTGAGTTCCTAGGGGAGAGGGAAAAAAGTTTGTTGAATCTGGACCTTGGTAAGTTGCTTGCCTTGCTGGAGAAGTTACGCTCTTTCGTTTGTGGGAGGTTGTCGAGAACTTGATGAGATGACTGTGTGCACAAGGAATATTTGCGCTTTGCTTCAATATCTTCAACCTGCTTATTCTGGATATAAGGTGCTTGGACTGAGGCTGTAGTGGTTGCAATTTCCCTATGTTCACCTTTTGAGAAGATTGTGAAGAAGATGAATTTTGTAGTATGAGATACTACCTTGTGACACTTTTTAGGTGGGAGATTAGTTGAAAATACCTTTGGTATATTATAGAGATGACCCCCCAGAGTAATAATGACACTACGAGGTCAAGACTCATAAATAGCATGGCACTTCCACATATATGTCTTTCCCAAAAGAACATCGCATACATCCAATGGGGCAACATCACATAATACCTCATCCTTTGTAGGGTTGGATGTCGTATGACAATCGACACTATTGTCTGATACAAAGGTCTCGTCCCTGGCGAAGCCACCCGATGTTGTATGGTTGCGGGTGTGGTGTTGTCAACAATCCCAACTTTTTGATGACCTCTGCTAAGATGAGGTTCTATTTGTTGATTAAGGTTGGTTGTCATTGATGTCAACCCTTGAAGAAAGACCCGTAGCACAAAGGTTTGGGTAATGGACCCAATAGTGTTTGATGTAAATATGACTCATTATTGTTTTTTCATGGTTGATAAGAAGTAAATATGGATGAACTCCAAAGTGGTCCCCTTATGGTGAA
>JASDQU011402487.1:20605-33113 GCA_032191745.1 Picea mariana | reverse complement strand
AATTAAAATATAATAATTTATAATTTAATTAGACATTAAATTAATATATGAAATCTTTTTATGTCTGAAATAAAAAAATCTTTCCATCGTAACAATTTGATTACTTAATTTAACTTTAATCTAATTTAATCTAAACTAATCTATACTTTATTATTTTTTATTTCTTTAATTATTTATTCAAATCAAAATTAAAATAAATATATAAAAACAAATATCTATATATATTTGTTTTTATACCACTGCTTAGGATAATTGGATTGTAAAGAAAGCAAATTAAAAAAACACAAACAATATTGATCAGACAGGAATTTTGTCCCATTTTTAAAGTGACCAGCTGGTAGGTTGAAACTATGACATTCTGCCAAAAACTTTGAAGTGACTGTATCGACACGTTGAAACCTGTGAAATTTCATAATTTTTATAAGTCGAAAGAAAAAAATTATTTGAACGTCCACTATGCAAACACTTCGAAGATCTCAACAAAATTTCCTAATTTCAACCTGCAAATCTTTTCATTTAGGAATTCAAAGCTTTTTACAAAATTCTTTCTAGTATTTAATTTTGGTGTTGGTTAGCGGTTCTACGAAATAATTTTTTTTGGGGAATTCTGTGGTATAAATTTACATACATCACTATTTTTTGTTGTTCAAAATTCATTTTTAAATGTAGAAATAGATTCAGCAAACTGAAAAACTTCCAAGATACACGGATTTTACAGAAATAGTCACTTAAATCTACGAATCCAACAATTTCTCACCAAATTTCAGACAAATATACCCTATTTTTTTTTTCTTTTAGTAAAATCTTTAACCTACCTCCAAAGAGAATGCCACCTTCACATAACACACAGTAATCTGCTGCCTCTAAAGGCAGTGCCAGGTCCATATGAAATTGTCACTCTCTGATTTCCTGATTTCGCACTACGTATTGATTGTTCGATTGATACTTCTGAGACTCATCATATTGCTCTGTTGCGGAGGGTTTGCTTTTAAAGTTCTTCCCATAATCATCTAGGATTCCTTTCAAATTGCTCCCATCTAGGGAAGGCAAGCTGAATTTGTCAGACCAGACTAGTACGGTTGCCTGCTACATGCCGCCTTTTGTAATGAGATTTAACTTCTCAAAGAGTAAAAAAATTAATGTTCCACGAACGAACGAATTCATGGCAGGCAGCTGCATGCATTACTGACTGACTGTTGTTGTTTCAACAAATGAGAAGGACGTTAATACGTTATTTCTTTCTCCTTTATTCTCATCGTCCTGCCCGCTGCTCTTCTTCCCATCTACCACCCCGACTGCCATTAAAGCAAGCAGAAGACAAGACAGACAGTAGAATCCAATGGCCGATTCTATTTAGTCCTTCCGCATGCGTTCTTCCTGGAAGATTATCATATTGATTGTCCGATTGTAATTATCTGTCTGACTCGTGGCCGCCGATTTTCAGATCGTAATAATTGAATGAATCTATTAAGTGGCGTTCTCACTGTTCATAAACTTGAAATCTCATTTTGTTTGACTTACAATTTATATATTTAAGATTTCAAATGAGTAAGGCCCTTTTTCGCTCTGCCATTATTGGTTGGCACAATGTTTTTCATAATTACAATATACTAAGATATACATCGCTGGTAATCTACACCTGTAGCCAACCCTTTTGCTGCTCGAGCTAGTCTGGGCAGAGTGTTGACTGAACAAAATATTTGAAAATTAACTTTCTAGTTAGTGTGGGCAGAGTGTTGACTGAACGGAGTATTTGAAAATAAACTACGAAATAATAATATATATGTATGTGGTTATACTAGCACAGCTGCTAACTCGAGGCTGGTGAACGCTTATAACCTATAAAAAAAACTTTTGCCTTAAAAAAAAAATCAGTGAAAACACCAGGCCCATGCATGAAGAAACTGTGAACTTCCGTTTTTCATATTATTTTCGGGTAGGGTTTGAACAAAAACGGGTGCTCACGAAAACAATTCTAACTGAGAATCCATATGAGGTAGAAAATGAAACGAATGAAACGCCCTGACAGAATGAGGTAGAGAATGAGAAATGAAATGCGCTCATAACCGAGGCAGATAATGAAACTTGCGGAGAGTTGAAGAATTCCAAAAGTTAATCATTTAAACGTGGCAATCATATGATGTTGCGGTAATTTCTTAATATAATTAGGTAAATGTTAAAAAGTAAACAGGTTAACGGATGCATTATAAATGCAAAGAAGTTATCAACAATAACTCTGACTCATTGATTTTGGAGAACGACTAAGAATATGCAATGCATAACCATCAAATTATAATTTAAAATTAAAAGATCATTAAGAAATAGTTTTTGGGCACTTAGATTATATAGAAATAATTAATCAAATCTACAAATCTAACTATTTTTAATGAGATTTAGATATACATATCCTATCCTTTTGGATTTGAACTTGTGATTTTTTAGGAGGAAACACATGTTCTTAACTATTAAGACAACTCACACTGTATTATATATATATATATATATATTCTTGCTTTATCTACTTAATTTTCATTAGTTTAATTTATGCTTATTATTTTTGTTTTTTTAAGGTGATAAAATCTATTATAATTTCAATTGTTTGTGGTTCTTAAGGGGGGAGACTTCCATAACCTTTTTTTTTTTCATTAAGGTGGAAAAATCTATTATAACTCACTTGTCAAGTGGCATTGAGGACAACCATCATGGCTTCTATCCATGAATGTGTGCTCACCCATCATCCTTATTCAAAGGAAACCATGTCACTTGAAATGACTAGTTGGTGGTTCATAAAGGGGTAGACTTCTATTCTTTCTAGATGTCTTTGAGTCTTGGACCGCTAATCTCTTTCCTTACGTTTGAAGATGGTGAGCTCTTAGCCAACGGAAAACCTTGATAGTATCTGCAAGAAAGGTAATTTCAGCCTAGATAGTATTTGCAAGGAAGCTAGTTTCCCTTGTGTTCATCGTCTCAAGGCTACCTCTAGTCTTAGTCCTATCCATGAAATCAAATACTATCCTTAATTATAATTTAACCTCTTACCTTAAAGGTATTATTGTTTGGAAAAATTGAGGTGGCAAGTGCGGTGTGTGTGTGTGTGTTATTTATAGCCTTGGAGGAAATTCTGAAGCAACTTACTCATGGAACCTACATATCTTATCTAATAGTTTGGCAGAAGTATATGGTTTATATCTGGAATTGAAAATCGTCATATCGCACAACATTCAAAATTTAATAGTGATCGAGGATTCTTTGATAATCATCAAACATTTGGTTAAGGGAACCAATTCTTCGGATGTTAGACTTGCCTCAACTCTTAGTCAAATTAGATGTCTTACTCCCTTCTTTTCCTAGCTTAGTTTTTATCATGTTTTTAACGTCCCAAGCAATCACCTAAAAAATTAGGACCTTGTTTATCAACAAAAATGTCACTTTAGAATTAATCCCCTAATTCTTCATTACTTTAGGATGATGTTCTTCCTCCTCTTTTGTGTCAATTTTGATGTATGTATATGGGGGTTGTAAATATTTTAGGCACTTAACTTTTCTAGGCTTTAGAAGCCATACTAGACAACCCTACTATTTTTCTATGCAATCCCTTGATCATAGCTTTGGATGGTAAATGGGATAAATTGCCAAGCCTTATTACAAAGCTTAACCCCAAGTGAAGAGAATCGAACCCATAACCTCTCCAACTTTAGAAGAGAAATCTCATATTTAGTTCATAACCTTGCACTAGCCCTTGAAACTAAATATTAATATAACCTATAAATATGTTAAATTGATTTATTATTATTATTTTTAAAATCTATTAACACGTTTTTATGTTTAGAGTGACATCAAAGAAAATATGTCATGTTGTCAAACCAAATACTAATATTCAAAATGATACAAATTTCCATGCCTCAAAATTCATTTCCCTTAAATCTATTGAGTTATATCACTCTTTCTAAAACTTGATTGTACTATCATTCCAACCTTGTGTCAATTTTTGCATCAATTTAAAATATCTCTCAGCATCATAAAGGCATTGCACAGCGCAACACAAAGAGGCACCGTTTAAGAAAATTATCAATATTAAATGTAATATCAATATTTATTAAGGTTAAATTTTTTTTATCATTTAATTTCATATTATGTATTAATTTCTTTATATTAAATAATTAAAAAAATACATATTAAAAAAATTGACCCTTTTCTATTTAAAATTGATAAATTTAAATTTAAAATAAACTTATATTGAATTTGTTTTAGATGTTATCATATATGTAATTATTTATTTTTTTTATTTAATTTTTTTCTTGCAATATAAGTTATACCTCTCCATAGTGAATCATCTTAATGCAATAAATTTAGAAAAAAATGATAAAATAACTTTAGAAAAAAATGATTGACACTTGTCAATTTAACATCATGTACTAAAATATAAAAGTCATTGAAAAACAATAAAAATAATGCACAAGTTTTTCTTTTTAATTAGTTAAATTACATATTTTTTTCTTTCTTCATAATTAAACTTCATAATTAAACTGTGTTTTTTTATTTATTAATTATTCGTTATCACTAATCAACAAAATGATTAACACTTTTCAATTTAACATCATGAACTAAAATATAAAAGTCATTGAAAAACAATAAAAATAATGCACAAGTTTTTCTTTTTAATTAGTTAAATTACATATTTTTTTCTTTCTTCATAATTAAACTGTGTTTTTTTATTTATTAATTATTCGTTATCACTAATCACTTGAATTGTTTTTTATTTAATTATTTTTTACCACTTGATTTATTTTTTATTTAATTATTCTTTACCACTATAGAGTAAGGAATAATGATTTTGACTTTGTATAGCCTCTAGCTTAAAACTAATGGTCATTTGTTGTACCACAACGTACATTGGTGTTCAATAAGAGATTTGAAACAATATTTTTTTTTTTATAAAAACTACTTCACGAAACCTTCGCTAAGGTTCAAGGTTGCATCAATAACATGGCTATGGTTATCCTTTAGGTTAGGTTAAGGGTTATGTCATGGTTATGGTTATCCTTTAGGTTAGGTTAAGGGTTATGTCACATGGGTATGTCTAGGTGTAAATATGGGTATGGGTATATGGACGATACAAATGAAAAATACTTCAACTATAGGTACACGATTGTGTTCATATTCCTTTATAAAATAAGGCTGTGTGGTAGCGTTGCTAATGAGCTTAGAAAGAAAATTGTGGAAAATGGGGTGGAATTGTAAATGAAACGAAGTGTTCGGTGCAAAATGTATATCACGGAAATGTTATGTGCAACATGTATATCACGGAAGATGGGGCAAAAGTAAATGATATATTTTAAAAGTATATAGCAAACCTATTTTTTTTGAAAGTATATAACAAAGTAAAAAATTTGTTTACAATGCAAGAATAAATTTGGAAATTTAAATGCATTTTCCATATGGACTAGTGAAAATATATGATGACATAAAATTAATAGGAGATAAGAAATATAAAAAAATTAAATGCATTTGTGAACATGGGATATAAGTAAATGACGGTTGCATTGTTGAGCACCATTTATTTTGAAATATATAAAAAAAGAAAAGTCTGTAACATATAAAAGAGTATATGTGTTTGCCATACAGACTAGTGAAGGATAAGAATAAAAGTCTGTAACGTATTAAAAATTAAATGCATTTGTCATACAGAGTGGTGAAAGATAAGAATAGAGTCTGTAACATATCAAAATTTAAATGCATTTTTATTTGAAATCTGTCAAAAAAGAAAAGTCTGTTACATATTGCTGGAAATTTTGAAATATACAAAAAAAATTAAGTCTGTTACATATAAACCGGATTTCAATGCGTTTGTCATGTAGACTAGGATTGGGGCTCCCACGGACCATTAGAGAAATGTGTATAAGAAACAAGACTTTGGAAAGAAGATAGAGTGCAATAGTTGCAAAAAAACGAAAAGGAAAGGTATAAGTGTTTGGTTATACATCTGTATTTAAGAAATTGGAATAACTGGGTTGATAAACAAAGAAGGATGCGATGAGTAAAATTACAGTGAGGGTACATATGAGCCATTTGGCTATTTGCTTGCGGTTGTTGTTTCATTGATGTCGCCGACGACTGCGGTTTCAAGGATGTCCTCCACGGCTGCTGGAATGCTGGCAACTGCGTGTTGCCTTTTGTCGGCGGTCTGTTTCAATTGCCTTTTGAGCCATTCTTCAATGTAGCCTCTCATCGGGGCTACGTTGATCTCATTCCAGATTTTTATGTTGAAAATATTGTTTTCTAATTCTCGGAAGTCGATAGAAAGATTAGAGAGAGCCTAATGAATTTCCTCATTCTGTATTGCATATTTGACTAGCCAGTCGTGGACGTGAGCTTGATGAAATTGAAGGATGTTGTAAAACTTTTGCAGAGAGAAGGTCTTAAACATAGCAATCTGTTTATCGAACTCTTGCCTGGTTAAGGGCAAGGAGTTTGCGATTAAGTGGGGGTCTTGGAATTCGTAGGTTTTCCCATGTAAGTCTATATTTGACAGCTTTGTGAATAATATATCTTTCTTCGATATGGCTTGTTCACATGATTGAACAATGAGATGCAGGTTCTTTACTTTTTCTTTCCAACATGCATTCAATTGGCCAATGCGGTTTTTTGATGGAAGATCTTCTTCTCTTCTTTTTGTTTGTCATATTGTTGACAATCTTGCCAAAAGGGATGACCGTTTTTAAAAAGATTTTTTCTTCATCTTTTAATTCAGCCTACAAAATCTCGAGCAAGCTATGTGCCCTGGTTCCAAGGGAAGTGATGGTTTGTGATATTTTCCACGCCTCGGTAACCAGTTCCACTCTTTTTTTGATATTGTTCTCCACATATCCTTTACAGGATGCGAGCAGGGTGGAGGATGCTTTTACATTGGGTGCAAGGGTGCCATGCATGGCTATTGCCAAAGGATCGACAAGCAATGGCATAGGAATGAAATTTTCTTCCAATTCCTTGATTCGGTCCTCCAATGTGGCATTCTCGGTCTCGATGCCTCCAATGGAATCATGAAGTGATTCTCCGGTGGCAGTGTGAAGTTGACAGATTTGGGACGACCGCATGTTGGCAATGTCAACCTCTGAACGAGATTTGCCTTTGTTATTTTTAACATTTTTTTTTTTTCTGAATTATCAATTTTTTGTTCCGGGTATCAAAAACAATGCTCTGGAACACGAAGGATTCATCTTCGTCAAATTTTTCGGTAACGGATATGTCCATTGGATGACTATGGTGGATGGCGTGTCTGGGATGATCAAGGAAGCAGATCATGGTATCTAGATCAGAGTCAAGTTCCATGTTCTCACTCTGAATTTCCGACTCTTCCGCCTGCCCCACATTTTTTTTTCTCTTCTTCTCTACTGGAAGCTTGTGAGAACTATCAATTTTAGAGTGAGGAGGGTAGTTATCTCCTCCTTCGTTTGAAGAACTCTGGGTTTCTTTGTTGCTATCATGGGTCGTTGGAGCGATGCTCTGAGATGTAGTACTTTTTGGAGTGGTATTTGCGGATTGAAAACTTTTGTCACTGGGGCCTTCCCCTTGTTGCGTGTACAATTTAGTGTAGATTTTCACTCTCTGTACCTTGTCGGCATCAGAGGCAGGACCGTTGTTGCCACTGTCTCTGTTTTTGGGTAGGTGTTTATTTACAAAACAATCGTTGAGGCCAAGTGTTTGTAAATGTTGTCTAAAAATATCATAGGGGCCGAATCCTCTTATGTCTTCAACATATATTAGGTTGGTGATGCTAGAATGTGCTGCAAAATTGTCAATTTTGTTAACGTTTTTCAACACGAACTCCCCTATTTTCCAAGGCAGAGGAATGAACTGTTTTTTTTTCTTCCTTTGGAATAGATGGAATTAGTAGCTGTATTGATGTGCTACTTCTGCAACAAACATTCTGTCCATAATGTGACATGGAAGGAGAGCAGGCTGTTCCGTGGAGCCAAAAATTCTTATGACAGTGTAATTATCCAAATATTGGAGTGTCCCCTTCTTGTCCAAAAAACTAGTTGCCTGTTCAAATATGTGGGGAGCATCTTCTCCTAACAACAAAACTTTGAAAACAGACAGGAAGCCATTAAAAACCTCATAAAAACAATGGGAAGCCTTGTACTTCCACAAGGCTTGGTACCAAAACGTTACTGGGTGGAATTCGCAGTTGACATTCTTGGACAGAGACAGTTGCGAAAACCGATAGGAATGTGCTATTGTAAAAACTAAATAGGATGACATATAAAATTTATTTTCCCTTTTGCAGCTTGACAATTGGGAAGAGATTTCATGGGAAATTAACTTGCCCCAATAAAAAATGGCTTGTTCATTGACTGTGAAATACAAAATATAAAGAGCCATGCGGGAAACAGTAGCTGTGGACTCCTGTCTCGTTATTCTTGTAAACAACCATGCAATTTCACGAAATGGATTTCTAAATGAACTAACCTGCATGCTTGTAATATATTCAAGAACTAGATTCGAGTTTTCCAGAAAAAGGGGCGAGATGTCCAATCCGTTATTATGCTTTGCTAGGAACTGTTTGCAATCTTCTCCTCTGAACGTCAATGTTGGCTTCGACAATTTCAGCATCTGGCGGAAGACCTGAGGTGACAAAGAAACAGAAGAGCGGTCCTGTAGTGGAATAATTATTTTCTCTACAATAAATTTATTGACGCACCAAGAGACCAGGTCCTTACAGTAAAAAACCTCAGGGACACAACTTGCATGAGCAATCCCAGAGGTCCAAATTACTTGGTTCTCTGCAATAGAAGTTGAGTAATAAGAAACTGCCCTAGACCAGTGGAAGTTCTGGTCCTCGTGCCCGAAGATGTTCATTGTATCTCCACAGAACAGTTGTCGAGCTGATGCCATAGGTTTATGAGAAGGTTTCTTTGCTGCAGATGATGGTTTAAATGAACAGTTAGAGACGATAATGTAACTTTTCGGTAAATCTTAGCTAATTATGAATGGGAAAGCTCCTCGAGCCTTTCGCTGATTAATGACAATCTGTAATGGTGGTGCATGATGAAATGTTAGCAGTAAAGTTTATTTATTGCATATTTAGAAATGCGAAGGTGACAGGTATGACGAAGAGCAATTAAGGAATGGAGGTTTCATGAACGTGCGAAGGCCATGCCATGTGAATGGGAATTCATGATTTTGAAATGAACACTCAGAAGGGATAGTATAATCCCCCCACAAATTTTGGTTTAATGCACATCAATACGAGATGTCCTTGAGCCTTTCGCCCATTAATGACAATCTATACGGTTTCTGCATGATGACTCATTAGAATTAAATGCTAGTAATTTCATATTTAGAAACAAGATGTGTGTGTGTGTGTGTGTGTATATATATATATATATATATATATAACTTTTTATTTTCTTTTATTATAGACAAGTACGAAGGTGATGGAGACGACAGAGAGAGAGGAAAGAATGGAAAGCTTTGAAAAGCAATCAAATGTGATTCAAAAAAGGGTTACGGGGATAGTCAGGACAATTGAGTGTTGCACGGTCAAATTTCATGTTTCAGAATTTTTGAGTGCAAAATGTGTAAAACGGAAGAGATCACGATGGGGCAGTTCAGCGACCGGTTTGTATATTTGCAGAATTTTGGTAAAGTGGCTAAGTATGGAATAGGTAAATTGGTAATTGCATGCGTAACAATAAGATATTATATATAATTGCCAGCTGCTAATTGAAAAGGGGTGCGGGCACATGAAACAACGACTACGAACTGAATATTTCTTCAAGCTGCCAAACCGACGATCCACCAAAGAAATTTGAACAAATGGTGAAGTATGGAAAGCGGACGAACGAGCTTCAAAATCGGGTGAAAATAGTTCCACTAAATATGCGAGGGCCCCACGGTTTAATTGTATTTCTCGAAAGTTTTCAGTGCAAAAATGTGCACTACGGAAGAGGGCATGATAGGTGGACCGTAATACGAAAGAGGGCATGATCTAAGAACGGTTGCAAATTTGTATATTGCGGAAGTGACGGTACTTTTTGTAGACCATAGAACAACAGAAGTCCAATGTAGAGATCGCCTAGCGGGAATTCGCGGTTGGAGAAGTTTCTGGGTATGGAATGGGGAAGCGTTCGGTCGGTGTCGCAATAAAAGAGCACGAGTGCAGTTGTGAACTCACAAGACTGCCCACGCGCTGAGCAATGTTGACCTGACTAGCGTGCAAGCCCGTCTGTCAATTTGTATATTGCGGAACTCTGGGTGCCAGTTGCGGGACAGGGAACAATAGAGGGTCAATTTAAAGAAAGGGGAAGCTGTCGTTGGAAACATGTGAATCCGCAAAGCTGCAGAGCAAGGAATTTTTGGGAGAAAAACGATTAGGTAACTAGGAAGAGAAACTAAACGGAATAAAAGAGTGGGAAAATAGAAAGGCGGAAGGCAGTTTTCGTAAGCACGAATTGGTTTCAAAGAAGCCCCATTGTTGCAAAACCATGATGTTCTACTAATTGTCAGCAAATGAATTGTTGAAGACTAGATTTTATTGCAACGTGTGTGTGTAACTATGTTCTTGATACATTCCTCCATGACTGTAACATATTAACTTAACTACTGAACTTCATTTTCTACTAATTGTCAGCAAATGCTTTGTTGAAGATTAGATTTTATTGGAACGTGTGAGTGTAACTGTGTTCTTCATACACTCTTCCATGAGTGCAGCATATTAATTCAAGTATTAAACTTCTTGCATTATGGGCTATTTGCATTAAAAATTAATAATTGCATGTCTAGAAACAAGAATAATGATTTTTTTGCAACATTGTACATTGGTATTGCTATGTTCTATCTGCATTACGAATAGAATTGAACATTGGTTTGAAATTATGTAATCCATTTTTTGTTTGCATAAAACGTTGTTGGATTCACAGAGTACATTGGCATATAATTGTTAGATGTTCCATCTTATAAAAGATAAGCTAAGTAAACACAATATCGAAGAAATACGAGAGCATCGAACCATGCCAATTAGAACATGTGTTAAACCGAGGAAAGAGGCAACAACGAAGAGTCGAAGGCAAATATTTTTTAATAGCAAATGCATTTAAAAAAAATAAGAAAAACACCGAATATTGTACATCTATCCTTAAAAATTGGACCCAGTTCTTCGGGCCAAAACATTGAAGGTATCTGCGACAAACACAGGCACGGGATCCGCAGTATGCAATATCTTTGTAGTTTTCTCCTCGATGAATCATCTTGTGCTGAAATTGATATTTTTCACAAGCTTCCCCTAAGGAAGAACACGAAAAATGGTTGCAGGGCAAGTGGAATAGCCCTTAGCTGAAACCGCCTCTGTATAGTCCAAAACAAATTAGTAGCACATCTTGCACATGCAATTCCAGAGGCCCAAATTAGTCCATTCTGGGCAGAAGGAGATGACTAGTAGGAAAATGCCTTGCAACAACGACAGTTTTGGACTTGATTCTCGAAGATGTTAATCAATAATTTTTTAGCTTGAAATATATCTCTGGGAGCATCAACATATCATTGCTTTACAGTGAAACTCTTCCACCCAGAATGGACTAATTTAGAACTCTGGAATTCCTACTTTCACGCTGCAAAGTGGTTGTTGCGTTCATCGTTGGTTTCTTTTCTAAAATTTCTTTTCGTGTTGTCATCACCGCCATCACCGAGCCAAGAAGTTCCATTGGTTATGGTTGATTTCAATTTGGGCACAGGAGTGGAAAGATTCTCTGTATTGTCATCATCCATTGCCATATCATCGTCCATCAGATCATCTTCTTCTAGCTCATAATTCATGGCATCAACTTCTGCGACAACCATGAATGCAAGTGGGCAGGTTCTCTGAGCAACTAGGGTTGCCATGGAATTTTTTGGCTTGAAATATATCTCTCGGTGTACCAAGGGACCATATCCATGTTTTCTCCTGGGCGAAGGGAGATGAATAGTAACAATATGCCCTGGAATAGTGGAACCTTTGGCCATTATGCCCTAATGTGTTTACTGTGTGTGGAGAGAACTGCTGCCAAACGTTATTAAGAATTTTGGTTTGCTCAAGATGATGTTTGAAATGAAAATCGGGGAGGGATAATATAACCCTCCACAAATTATGGTTTAATGCGTATCAATGGAATATGTTCTTGAGCCTTTCGTTGATCAATGATAGTTTCCAGGGTTTGTGTGGAATGAGTTGTCACCATCACAGCTCACTAATTGCACAATTAGAAAAAAGTGCGAAGGTGGCGGTGACAGCGAAAAGAGATTAAGAATTATAAATTTCTTAGAAGGACCAACTCATTCGCGCACAAAAAAAAAAGATTGCATCACCTTTCAAATGAATACTTGGAAAGGATAACATACTTCTACACAAATCTTAGTTTAATTTATAGTAATGACAAATCTTCTCCGGATTTCCCAAAATTAATGACAATCTTAACGGTTCCTGCAGGATGGCTACTAACATTAAAGATTAATTATTGCATACCTGGAAACA
>JASDQU011402487.1:7421-20122 GCA_032191745.1 Picea mariana | reverse complement strand
ATATACCCAGGAGACGTGAAGGGCCGATGGTCATATTGCATCTCAGTGACAGATATCGACCGTCAATTTGTATATCGCGGAATTTGTAAATTGATAAGCAGATCTGTGGGTTGGCTGGCTCAACATTGCACTTTCATTGTTCCGTGTCCTCCAAATAACACTCAGAGTTCTGTGATATACAGATTGTTATATGGAATCGAAGGCTGGACGGTTCAATATTACCATTGTTTAGGGATGGCAATCACTATCAACTATCTAACATATCTAAAAACATTATTTTCAATACTAAATTATTAATATTACATATTGATCTTGCATAATTTTATTAGACGAGAAAGTTTGTACAATCTGTTCAGGCAAGTTATTTATAAGTTTTGTGACAAACGAACAATACATAGTAGACATGTAMTTTTATAAAGTATGGACATGAGATTTTATAGAACATATGCRGATTCCTCATTCCATACTTAGCCACTTTTTCGAKTGCGGGTTCTCGGCCCGACGGGMTGAAAATTGAGCCTCTATTGTTYYGTGTCCTACAAATARCACCCACACTTCCGCGATATACAAATAGACAGGCGGACTTGCGTGTTGGTTGGTTGAACGTTGCACTTTTATTGTCCCATAGCGATTCCGTATTAATTCCATATTTAGCCAGTTTTTTAGATCGAGGGCTCTCGGGCTGGCGGACAAACAAATTGGGCCTCTATTATTCTGCGGTCTACAAATAGCACCCACAATTCTGCGATATACAAATTTAGAAGCGGACCTGCGGTAAATTATTACTGTTAAATATTGATATTGCATAATTTAATTAGACGAGAAAGTTTGTACATTCTGGTTGGTCGAGTGATATAAAACTATTTTGACAAATGAGCAATACATAGTAAACATGTACTTTTATAAAGCATGAACATGAGATTTTATAGAACATATGAGAATCCCTCATTCCATACTTGGGCAATTTTTGGATCGTGAGTTTGCAACCTAGCGGGCTGAAAATTGAGTATCTATTGTTCTGTGTCCTACAAATAGCACCTACACTTCCGTGATATACAAATTGACAGACGTACTTGCGGAGATGACTCTATATAAAGTATGGACATGATATTTTATAGAGCATATGTGGATCCCTCGTTCCATACTTAGGGAATTTTTTGGATCGTGGGTTCGCGACTTGGCGGGCTGAAAATAGTCTCTATTGTTCCGTGTTCTACAAATAGCACCCAGACTTCCACGATATACAAATTGACAGGAGGACCTACGGGTTGCTTGGCTGAACATTGCATTTTTATTGTTCTAGAACATATGTGGATCCCTCATTCCATACTTGGGCACTTTTTGGATAGCGGGTTGGCGGCCTGGCAGGCTGAAAATTGAGTATCTATTGTTCTGTGTCCTACAAATAGCCCCTAGACTTCCGCGATATACAAATTGACCGTTGGACATTTGGACATGAGTCTTTATATAAAGTATGGACATGAGATTTTACAGAGCATATGCGGATCCCTGATTCCATATTTAGGCACTTTTTGGATCGTGGGTTTGCAGCCTGGCGAGATGAAAATAGAGTCTCTATTGTTCTGTGTCCTACAAATAACACCCAAAATTCTGCGATATACAAATTGACAGGAGGACCTACGGGCTGCTTGGCTGAACATTGCATTTTTATTGTTCTAGAACATATGCAGATCCCTCATTCCATACTTGGGCACTTTTTGGATCGCGAGTACGCGCCCTGGCGGATTGAAAAATGAGTATCTATTGTTCTGTGTCCTACAAATAGCACGTAGACTTCTGCGATATACAAATTAACAGGTGGACTTATGGACATGAGTCTCTATATAAAGTATGGACATGAGATTTTACAAATCATATGTGGATCCCTCATTCCATACTTAGGCACTTTTTGGATCGCGGGTTCACAGCCTGGCGGGCTGAAAATAGAGTCTCTATTGTTTCGTGTCCTACAAATACCACCCAGACTTTCGCGATATACAAATTGACAGGAGGACTTGCGGGCTTCTTCGCTGGACATTGCATTTTTATCATTCCGTAGCGATCCCATATTAATTCCATATTTAGCCACTTTTTTTGATCGGGGGCTCTTGGGTTGGCTGGTTGAACATTTCACTTTCATTGTTCCATGTCCTCCAAATAACACTTAGACTTCTGCGATATGCACATTCACAGATGGACTCGAGGGCTGGCGGGTTCAAATTTCCCGTTTTTTAGGGATGGCAATCCCTATCAACTATCCAACATATAAAAAAACATTACTTTCAATACTAAATTATTAATATTACATATTGATATTGCAGAATTTAAGCAGAGGACAAAGTTTGTCCATTTTGGTGGATCGACTGATATAAAAGTTTTCGGACAAACGAGCAATACATAGTAAACATGTACTTTTATAAAGTATGGACATGAGATTTTATACAACATATGCGCATTCCTTATTCCATACTTAGGCACTTTTTGGATTGCGGGTTCGCAGCCTCACGGGATGAAAATTGAGGTTTTATTGTTCCGTGCCCTACAAATAGCAGCCAGACTTCCGCGATATACAAATTGATAGGCGGACTCGGGCTGGTTGGCTGAATATTGCATTTTTATTGTCCTGTAGCGATCCCCTATGAATTCCATATTTAGCCATTTGTTTTGATCAGGGGCTATGGGCCTTGCAGGTTGAAAATTGGGCCTCTATTGTTCTACACTGTGCAAATACCACTCACAATTCCGCGATATACAAATTGACAAGCGGACCTGCGAGCTGGCTGGCTCAACATTGCAGTTTCATTGTTTTGTGTCCTCCAAATAGCACTCGGAGTTCTGCAATATACATATTGACACATGGAATTGAGGGTTGGCGGGTTCAAGTTTTCCATTGTTTACAGATGCTAATCCCTATCAACTATCTAACATATCTAAAAACATTATTTTCAATACTAAATTATTAATATTGAATTTTGATATTGCAGAATTTAATTAGACGATAAAGTTTGTACAATCTGGTTGGGCGACTGATATAAAAGTTTTCCAACAAACGACGAATACATAGTAAACATGTACTTTTAGAAAGTATGGACGACATTTTATAGAGCATATGCGGATACCTCGTTCCATACTTGGGCACTTTTTGGATCGTGGGTTCTCGGCCTGGTGAGTTGAAATTTGAGCGTCTTTTGTTCAGTGTTATGCAAATATCACCCAGACTTCCGCGATATACAAATTGACAGGCAGAGTTGCGGACTCCACGTCTGGCGGGTTCAAGATTGCAATTGTTTAGGGATGCTCATCCTAAATAAACTTTATCTAAAAATATTATTTTCAAATACTAAATTATTGATATTGTACAAGTGAATTACATTAAATTATTAAAGGATGTTAAATCGCTTATTTTTAAAAAAATGAAGCAAACAAAAGAAAGTTTTTTTTAAATTCTATCACCGCAAGCATAACAAGGACCAATTTGAATTTTAAGGCCCTCTTGTTCATATGATAACACAATTGCACTCCGCACAGTATATATTCGTTGATTTCAAATTATTCCGGGATATTAATTTTGCCAAGTTCACCGAATAAGCAAAAATGCCAAAACAACGATCAATTTGAATTTTAAGAGCCTCTTATTGCTATGATAGGACAATTGCACTTCGCACATTATATATTCGTTGATTTCAAATTATTTCAGAACAACAATTTGACCAAGTTCATCGATCAAGGAAATCTGCTAAAGCAAGCCACATAGTACATTTGCATCACAACGCCATAGATATTATCAGGTGGATCTGCGGGCCACCTGGCTAAAAAATTTAATACTATCGTTCAGTGTCCTCCAAAGAACAGTTGGAGTTCCACTATATACAAATTTTCAGACAAAGAAGATAACCAAGAACCAACCATACTTTAAACAGGTCGTAAGCAAGTTCCCAGAAGGTTCCATAGAGCAGAACCCATCGACCTTTGCACCAAACAATTTGATATACAAATAAAAAACGTCACCGCATTCGTTTTCTCTTGCATCTGGTATATGTTCCCAGTAGAAAATAACAGGGAACATGCGATATATGGGGATTATAGAGATATGGGCCAAGTCCAACGAACATTCATCCGGATGTTGAACAAATGTTACAGAGACAGATGAGGTATTTTCGTTTCCTGCCGAAGTTTGATATTTTTTTTCCCCCTTCTTCAGTCGATATGCAAAATTGCATTGTCCTCATTCAAGGTGAATTTGTTGTGTATGCGAAGCTGCCGCATCATGTAGACATTGCTTGCCTTTTTTCGTAGATATGTTTCATACGACAACTCTGCCAACTCAAGAAGCACATTCTATAATAGAGGATGCCTAACTGTACAATGCACGGTTGTGTTGCCCACGATTCAGATAACAACATTCATGCAATGTCCATATATATATGAACATTTTTCACTGCATCGCAGACAATCAATGGTATTATCACTTATCAAAGCGGATGTAGAAGCAACGGAGTTGCATCTTGCATATACAGGCTCAAAGGGGGTCGAGTACACATTGGTTGCAACTAAAAGACCTTCAACTTGGGAACGGCAGCAAAGGGATTAATACATTGAACAACAAAAAAAATTAAGAAAGGGAACAAATTTGTTGAAGGCTATTTCTATAAGCAAAGTGAGAATTCTTTTGTGGATGTATACGCACAACAGTTGTAGAGCTACCTAGTTTCTTCAGATCCTCTACTATATCTGCTCGCAACTCTGTTACAAACGTTGCCTGGGTTGTTCGAAAGATCCTTTCTCTAGCATCCCTCTTCTTCGTAATATTTTTGAACAACATAAGTGGAATCTGCCCTCTATGCAATTGTTGTTCCATTGACGAAAACAAATTTGAATACGTATCGAACAATTGTAGTTGCAACATGGAACAGTGCAATATTTGTGTAACTTATCTGACATACATGCACATGCAAAAGTAAAGGACAAAATTGAATATGAAAAGCAATACCATTGCCTTGTCGTTGTCAGACTCTCCATCTTTTATATGGAGAATGTGTTGCGAACCAAATTTTCTCGCCAGTGTGACAGCAGCCCCAATCGTTCCGATTGGGTAAATATCAGTGCTCTGTGCAAGCTGGCTAATAGTCGAGTCCGGGACGAAAAGATATTCTGAACAAACAGCGGGAAATTTTTTCCACAATGCTTGTTTCGTTGAGCGATATTTTTCGATCACAATCACCGCGGTCATATACTGTTTTGGGAAATATATTAAAATGTGTAATGGATATCCCATTATGCGACAATATCTTTTCTGCATGTTTCTGGACAAGTTGTGGAGGAACAGTCAGTGTCATTGTCATCATGGTGTCCTTGTCTGTCATGTTAGCACACATAATGGATCTACTTTTTTTTGCCTTGTCCAAGTAAGTGCTATAGACAGCCATTATGTCCCCGATGAACACTTGTCCAGTTTGGCGGTTGTTCAAGCCCTCTATTGACAGTACTTTGGATGTCACAACTCTAGACCTAATAACATTTTTTAAATAGGAAAACTAAAGTGAATGGTAGTGTGCTACAAGTACACACATAGTTTTGATGAACTATGGATCCAGAGTTTCGCAACCACAACTCTTAGTCTGCGGAACATGCAACACCTTCAACGTCTCGCTTGTACTTGTTGATACTTATTACGAGCTGCAAACCATGTATTGCAGATGACATCAACATATCCGCCATGCCATAGATGAATATATAGCCCAACAAATTTATTTAGAAAACATAGTAAGAGCAGAGCGTATGCCTCTTTACCTTTGGCCTTGTCGGTCTGTCGATGTCTGGGATGACTGGTTGCTCATGCCCGTGTCACTAGTCAAACTTTTTCTGATGCAAGCATGTGAAAATGAATATCAGGACTAAACAAGCATATGCATTGTATATTTTCCATCGGAAGGACCAAATAACCGTAAAATTGTATGCATTTGAATTTTTAACTGGATAAATGTTTAACAGTAAACAGGGCGTGAGCGTGGGGTGCCATGACCAATTTGTATATCGCAGACCCTTGGAAGCCAGGGGAGCAATCTTCAACTTGCCAGCCTGGCACCCGCAATCGAGAAAGTGGGTAACTATGGAAGAAGGTAGAAGCACGACTGCATATTTGAATCCATTAGTCCACCAACCGACGCACGAAGGAATTTTCGGAAAGCACACTAGGCAGATGAATTAGAAAACAAAAGGGATAATATAAAATGGAAAAAGTAGAAATAGGGAGCACAGAAAGGCCCATTACTGCAAAGTCATCGTTTTCAAGTCTAATATTATATGCCCCCACCCGGTTTGTATATTTAATTTACTAGCACACTTGGTATACCTTTTAGAAGATTGCACCACAAAACCCTCTGCTGTTGCACATAAAGATTCATCTCCCCGTCCAAGCAACCTGTTTTTTCCAAGGCAGCAACACCGAAGATGCAATGGACACGGAGACAAGTTGGTATGAAGACAAACATCTAAAAGAAAGAGAAAGAACTTTATTTACCCACCAAAGAGTCCTTCGTCCTGTCTAGCCATTATGTTTGTTTAAATGCAGCAATGTAGTGCAAACATAATGGACATGAACCAACTTAGTATACAGGAAGATGCATATAAGCAAGATAACTTACCATGTAGGAAGGCACACAACTAGTTTAACACATATACAGACCATAAATGAAATACAAAACAACGCAATATGAAACAACAGTACAAGCATGCACCTTTCTATATCCTCTTCAGCTGATGCAGTCAAGAATCCCTCGTTTTCTCCAGCTACTCTGTTTGTTTGAATGTGAAACACACAAAATTCAATGAACATCAGTGGAATATGGTATTCACTGGAGAACAAGGAATATGTACACACAACAAAAATGACTGAACGAACAGTATAGAAAGGCAGAAACATGAACCTTTGCGCTTCTCTATCCATGGCTATAAACGTGCATATTTTTTTTCCCTGGCCAAAATATATTACAAGGCACAAAATATCACGCAATTGCATAGCCGTAGCTAAACGATTTCTAGTTTTCCCTGGAAATTTATCCATATATGCCCTTTAACCATGTTCTTTATCCTCTACACAGACTGTTGTGCCCACGATACAAGTTCACAATTTTCCGTGGAAGACCACCCAGACATGCTTCCAGACATCAAAATATAATCTTGCAAAATATTTGTTGCACATATCATATCTTAAGCACAACACAAATTCTATCGTGTGCACACCAGTCTATGTAGAGGAGAAAGAACATGTAATGTCATATCTGCACATCTGATGATACATGGTTTATAAATGTAGCCTGCACACATATGCTTTACTCCAACAAAAAAACAACGGATATTGTAACTTCACATGTAATCCTCCAACAATTTTGCATGCAACTATTTTCTTTCATGGCAAGACTGGAGCACCAGCAAAATCTCACAAACTAATAGATATTGGCCTCGAAAGACATGGAAAATAACACAACTTTATGTCGACTCGTGGGTGAAGGGGCTGAACACCGTAAAGCGCCCCTAAAAAACAATAATAATCCAAAAAAAAGAAAAAAGAAAATATCCAACCACCGTCGCTGCACCCTAACCCTACAAGGCCGAATCAAACAAAAGAAAACAACAAGGACCAAAGCAGCCAAAAAGCACGAACAGGCCGAATTGCACCCCAGGGCCCCAAAGCGCAAACCCCGACCAAAGAAACAGAACCAACAACCCACGAACCAACGAACCAGCAAGAACCACCGAGCCAGTGAACAACATATGTATCTCCAACGATTACGAAACTACAGCCCAAGCACAGAAGGAACCGAAAACATACAAGGAACATGCAACTACAAATAAGAAAACATTCTTACTTGCAAACTACAAACACTGAACAACAAACAAGGAATACAAAATGAAACTATGGAATCGAAACTTACTCTGAAACAATGAAATGTCGAGCGAAACAACAACAAGCAGCAACCGACAAACCAACGAAGAAGAAGCACTCATTGAACCAGTAAACAATGTATGTAGCTTCAACGATTACGAGGATGAAACATACAATGGCAGTAATCGACAAACCAACGAAGAAGAAGCACTCACTGAACCAACAAACAATGTATGTAGCTTCAATGGCAGAACAAGGATGAAACATACAATGTTTGTCCAACTGGCGGTGGACAAACAAGACTGTGCAAATTCACTGTAACTATATACAAAATTTCGAGGAAAAATGTACTCCGAGAAGCGTATTTACATAAACATTTAAGACTGGTAGGCTGTCTAAGGACCTCGCGGCATGCAAACATTTAAGTTGTCAGGAGTGTTGGAGGACGTCGTGTCATGTAAACATTTATGCTGTCAGGCCTATTGAGGCATCTCAAAATAAGTATAAATACATTTCAACAAATATACATCCGCCAAAGACGCCATAAACTTTGGAATTCTCAATCACTACAAAGCTTGGATATCAAAACATTTCAATATGCTTAGTACATATGAAAACTTACAGATATATTTGCCTAGCAGAAAATGCTAATACAAACATTCCAACTAATTCTAGCATTAATCGACCTTCAAGCAATATAGAGGAAAAATATATGATTAAAAAATATTGTCTACGAGAATAACTTTGGATATGTTTCCATATAGTACATTGGGAATAGCGAAGATGACAATAAGACCTCCAATCTCTTATCCAATTAGATCAGTACATATATGTTACTTTTTATTATATAAAAACATATGTTTTTAATTCCATAGCTCCAATAATAGGTACTGTGCAAATATTTTTGGTCAAAGGACAAACTAATATGTAGTCAACACATTATCGATTGCTATAGTCCCTATATGCCTACGACATGGACTAAAAAGGTGGTCCTTAGGATGGAAGAATCCCCATGGATTTTATATGCTATGTGTGATTTTTTTTATTTGCAATAGTTATAATAATTATAATATTAATTCTTGCAATTGTTATAATAATTACGAGTTAATAAGTATAGATACAATATTCACCATTCATCATAGTTTAAAAATCTTGTAGTAGAGAATTAATTCACCTTTAGTGACACACGAGGAGACCACACAAAGGAGTTAGCAAGCAAAGATACGATATAGCAACAATAGAAGAGATATCTCACAAATGAATTGGGAATGCTTTGAATTTTGGCTAATTTTACAATTAAAATCATCATCAAATTTAGTACAATAAGAAATTGTTGAAATAACCAATATCAATTTTTATAATTAAAAAATTGGCATCTATTTTAGCAATTTGTTTTATTCATGTATTTTTTTCACAATAATGGTTAAATGATATATTATAAAAGGTTGTGGCAAAACTTGTACAATGATGTTACATCAAAATATGCAATTTTAAGTAGATAAAACCTAGAATTCACAATTAGATACGTCAAACAAATTTTCTAGAACATTTATGTGGACACCGAACTAGCCTATTTTGCCCAAAATGGTACATGCACATTGTTTAACAAACTGATCTAAAAGAAAATCTATTTATGTAATGGCTCAAATTCTAATAAATATAAATGCATAAATAAACATAGCAATTGGCATCCTTTAACTTAAAAACACAAGTATACATTAATCCTGATTACATAATTCACAAGGAGTGAGTGGTGAGAAACTTACCTAAGAGTTGAAGGAACCAATGTACATACAATGCTATGAATGTTGAACTGATGCACTCCGATATTCGATCTAGCACACCACAACAAAGTGCGGTGGATGATTCTCCTCCCAACCAACCTCTGAGTCATCGTGCGACTAAGATCCCCCAAGCCTTCAATCAACTACCTATGCCAGCTTCCAAGCCTTTTTGTCAATTGCATTAGTAAAAGCCCCCCACTTCCTTCTCCATATTCATTATATAGAATTCTTCTTACCCATCCATGTATGGATTACACTTGCCATCAAGTAATTATTCATGTCTTTTAAACATTTTCTTAATTTATCTTTTCTCTTATTCCTTTTTAGTAATTGCTCTTATTTTTATCTTCTTCTTTATTATAATTTCTTGCTTATTTTATTATCTTTTTATTTATTTATTATTATTATTCTTTTATTTTAATTAATTATTATCTATTCATTATTTTAAGTCTATTTATTTTCAATTTAATACTTAAATTTGAAAGTACGGGACATTACATACTCCCCCCTTTGAGAAACTTCATCCCAAAGTTATTTTAACTATGTTGCTTATAGGTTTTTATTTTCTTCCCATATCTTCCACGACACCCTCTATTGTAACTAGAATAAGGGACAACAAAGTGACTGCAACAAACATCGAAAGTCCAACATGCCACAACAAAGTGTGGTGGATGATTCTCCTCCCAACCAACTCTCAGTCATCACGACTAAGAGCCCCCAAGCCTTCAATCAGCTACCTATGTCAGTGTTGAGATCAATTCCTGCTTCCAAATTTTCCTTTCCTTTTCTATTTTCCCAAATTCTTCTTTTTTTCCCTTTCTTTTTCTTCTTCTATACTTTCCCTTATTTCCCTTTCCTTTCTTTGCTTCTTCTATCCCTTTCTAATTACCATACTTAGTTGCATTTCAAAAATCGATGGGTTCGCGGGGAGGCAAATTCGCAGGTTTTCATTTCCATTCACGTTCCTATGTCATGAATCTGACGGACCTCCTTGTTATAATATACTTAACCATTTTATGCAACTTCGTGGGTTCACAGATTCAAGCCTTCATCTTCCAAGTTTCGCGATCTCCACTTTACACCCAAAGGTTTATGATCTAGATTATGACCATCAGACTTGTCGCGGGTACCGAGCCCCTAAGTTTCATTTCTCCTGTATACAAGTATGACCGACCGCTTTGCAACACTTAGCTTATTTTTTATCATTCATAACTGCGGGTTGGCGAGTTCCCGGGTTGGTGGGTTCATGAAAAACTCCATATTCAAAATTATTCTAGTCTGTCCCTGCCATTCTCATGCTTTTTCCAATATGCATTGAATGTTGTTTAATTCTAACAACTAATTGTGCAGGCTCCAAAAATATCATCATTAATAGCGAAGGGCTCGAGGAGATTTCTCATTAAATTGCATTAAATCACTATTTGCCAAAGGTTATATTATTGTCATCTCTCCGAAAAATTCATTTCAAATTATTATCCAGCTAAAAGAATACTCTTGTTAACCTATGGCAACAACAACTAGACAATAGTTCTTTGGTGATACTCTAAATATTTTTGGTCGTGAAGACCAGAACTTTCAGTGGTCCAGAGCATATTCATATTACTCCTCTCCTCCTGCACCGAAAGACATAATCCAGGCATTCAGAATTGCTCGCACAGGATGTGTTCCTGAGGTATTCGACTGCAAAGAACTTGTTGCATGGTGTGTGGAGAAGTACGTGTCAAGCCAGAGGATTATATAACTCCAAGGTCATTCTCAGGTTTCCCTTTCACCGCAAGACTTTTGCAGGATGTTGAAGTTCCCAGATTCGACACTTACCTTCAAAGGAGAAGACTGCAAATATTTCTTGAAGAGACATAACAATGGCCTTGACGTCTTGCCTAAATATTTGGAGAATCTTGCGTCTATTCCAGAAGACATAACCAGGATTCAGGTCGACTCTTTTAAAAACCCCTTTCGGGAAATCGCTTGGTTGTTTACCAGGTTGACAGATCAGGAAAGCACTGCTACCATTTCTCACATGATTCTTTATATTTTATTTTTTACAGTAAAAGAACAAGCCATCTTTGACTGGGGAAAATTGATTTCTATTGAAATCTCGTCCCAGTTAACGCACTACAAAAAGGATAAAAAATTATTTATGGCACAATATATGATATTCGCTATAGTGTATTGTTGTCAATTCCCAAAATTGACCATAAGTAAGAGGGTGAGTGTGAAATAGATCTGGTTATCTTCTGGTATCAGGAATTATGGAGACATAAGACCCATTTATATTTTTATGAAGTCTATAATGATTTTGTTTCAGTCTTCAAGAGGATGTTGTTGGGAGAGAATACTTTAAGGATATCTGACCAGGCTAGCAAATTTCTAGAGAAAAGAGGAACGATAGAACAGATCGAGAATCAAAGTGTCATAAGGATATTATGTTCCAAAGAAAATCCTTCTTTTCTCCCGTATCATGTATCTGATAAATTATTCATTACAGAGGTGGCAAGGAAATACAATTTCTTGTTGTATTTTTTCCATGAAAAAAGGAAAAAGCAATTCATCACCTTGCCATGGAAGATTGCAAATTTCATTTTCAGAAACATAAATAAAGAAAAGAAAAAAATTGATACAAGAAGAAGAGGACAACCTCATAGAAAATGACATCCAAATCTTTACTTTGGATGACATGGAGCTAGAGGGGGATATTGAGAAAATATTTCCCTCAATGGAACAACCAGAAATTGTAACTCAACAAAATGTTTTATTGGAAGTTGTTGCAAATGAAACCTTTAGTGAGGAAGAGCCATTTACTTTCCAAAGTGTTGTTTTTGATAAAGAATCTAAAAAATTAATTGTAGAAATAGGAGATAAGAAAAATAAGAAGGGAAAATCTCACTCAGAGGTTGACCTGAAAGATATGTGGCCATCCCAAATCTCAAAAATTCATAAAGCAACCGGGGATGCTCTTGATGATTCTATTGGTGGTATGGAAGGAGAAAATACTAAGTTAAAAGAAAGGATCAAAGAGTTGGAAAATGCCT
>JASDQU011402486.1:0-10643 GCA_032191745.1 Picea mariana | reverse complement strand
AGTGTTTGAACTGGAGACAAAGTTAATTAAAACCATGACCAAGCCATTCCAACTTTCTGGCAACAAGCACAGGATTAGAAGAGCGCTGACCTCATCATCAAAGTCCACTTTTACATAACTTAGTTGATTAGTAACCATATTAAATTCATTTAAATGATCTACAACAGACCCACCTTCTGACATCTTCATATTAAATAATCTCTTCATTAGAAATACCTTATTGGACACCGAGGTTTTTTCATACAGTTTAACCAATGCATCCATCAGCTCCTTCGCTGTATTTTCTTTTGAAATATTGAAATCCACCGACGCTACCAAACTCAGCCGTATCGTTCCTAGTGCCTTTCTTTCAAGAACATCCCATTCTTAATCCTTCATGGTTGTCGACTTATTTTCCGCCCAATGGTAGGAATAGATCCTTCTGATATAAATAATCTTCCATCTGCATCTTCCATAATTGGTAGTTTTGGCCATTAATTTTATCGACTCTAAACTTTCCATATTTCGCCATTTCTCCCACTCGAAGCATGAACCCTCTTTTCCCGCAAGTTACCTTTCGCTCTGATACCAGTTGTTAGAAAAACAGGATCGCGGAGAAATAAAATAAAACAAATGCGGAAATACAACACAGAAGATACATAATACAATAGAGACACAGATATACGTGGTTCACCCAGTGTGGGATAAGTCCACCAGAGAAATTTCCAAGTCCTTCCTTATTATTATCCAACAAAATGAATGGATACAACCTACAACACACCCGCTACAACTTCCTCTTCTTTCTCTCACGGTCTCCTCTCTCAGAATACAATATTCGCAATAATACACAACCGCAATACAATTCCCTCATAAAAGAGGGTTGCCTTCTAGGGTAAAAAACCCTAAAAAATAACTTCTATCTTCAGATCTGCGACCTTATAATGAACGAATCAGATTGAATACGAAATTACAATATTTTACAAGGCAATGTTTCCCAATATTTCGCTTTGGGGGCGCTGCCCCCAAATCCCCCGCTAGGGGGGGGATACATAAATTTTTTCCACCCCCCCTGGACCCCCTTGGCGATAGTTGTGAGGGGGAAATCCCCCCTACACCCCCCCATTAGGTAATGGGGTACAAGCACAACTAAAACAAGATTCTTAATCAGGAAGATAATCATGTTCCACAACCAACAATGTATGTGAGAAATTGTGAAAATACTTGATAAATACAAGGCAAAATTTAGGGCTAGAGGGTTCTCCCAAAAGGAGGGAGAAGACTATGATGATAGTTTTTGTTCCAGTAACGAGATATACCTCTAACTAAGCCATTATATCTCTTACAGTATCCATGTGTTGGAGTTTATATCAGATGGATGTAAAGATTGTTCTTATACACAAAGTAATTGAAGAAGAAGCATATATAGAGCAACCTAAAGGTTTTGAGGTACACTAGAAAGAGACCAATGTATGCAGATGAAAGAAGACCTTGTATGGAGTGCCTCTCATATACAACAGAAGCGCAGTAAAAACTTGCTATGACAGAGGAAGTATATCGAAATGGTTCTTTAGAAGTCCGGGATAATGGATTGCAAATCCATGGAAAATTCCCATGATGACAGATATGAAAAAGTTGAGATATTCGGATCTAGTAGAATCGTCCCTGTATCAAAAATTGAATGACTTGTTGATGTATTTGGAGAATACTCAACCAGATATTTTCTTTGGTGTGCAAATATTTCTAGGTGGAACCTAGCCATGAGAATTGAATAAATTGCAAAGAATTCCTTGAAATGTCTTCGTGGGACGTTTGAATTATGATATACAACTGCATGGATTTATCGATTCAGATTGGGTAGGGAGTGAAGATGACAGAGGAAGTGCTTATTGGATATGTTTCAGTTTGATCTTTTCCACAATATCATGGTCTAACAGGAAACAAAATTCTGTTGTACTCAACACTGCAGAATCAAAGTATATTGTAGCTTTTGATTCTTGTACGAAAGTAGTGTGGCTCTGTAAGTTGGTTTTTGGACTGTTTGATCAGGTGCTGGATTCGACCATGATATATTGTGGTAACCATAGATGTGTGAATCTCTCAAAAAACCTGATGTTCCATGATAGGTTGAAGCACATTGAGATAAAGTACTATTTTCTCCATGATAAAGTCCACGAAGGAGAAGTGAAACTACATTATATCTCCACATATGAGCTGGTAGCATATATTTTGAAAACACCTCTGTATAGAATGAAGTTTGCGTACTTAAGGTACAAGATGGGGCTCATGGAGATAAATAACTTAGTTGAAAGGAAATAGATGGCTCCCTAGGTTGGGAGGGAGCACTAATATGTTATTGATTTATGGGCAATAATTTTATAGTTCAGAAAATGGTCTAGGTTTGGTAGTCACCTTCCAGTTCAGAAAGTGGCCCAAGATTTTTGAAGGACAATCATTTTCAATTTCAGAAAATGGTCCAGATCGAACAATCATTTTTTTAATGAAAATGGTCTGATAGATTGTTGATGTACCATAAATAACAATCCCCCTTGTGGCCAGTGTGGGGGAATGGTCTAGGAAAATCATTCTTTTTGGCAGTCACTCTGAGTAGTGGTCAAGAAAAATGTTTTTCCTCTCTGGGAAATCATTCTTTTGAAGTTTGAAGTTGTGAGAATTTTTGAAGAATGGTCCATTATAGGAGGTTGGTGCAAGAAAATCATTTCCATAGGAAATGGATTGGACAATCATTCCCTAGGGAAAAATCATTCTCTCTAGGTTGCACTGTGATTAGTGCCGGAAGAATGGCCCAGTTAGGTGAATGGTCCAAGTTCAACAATCAGGGAGAATCATTCCCTAAGGAAGACTCATTCTCTCGAGGTTGCATTGTGTGTTGGAAGAATGGCCTAGTTAGATGAATGGTCCAGGTTCATAAATCAGGGACAATTATTCTTCTATGCTTGAGAAGAATAGTTCGGATAGCTCATTGAAGATGTTTAACTTTTCGAGGGAATATCCTCTTCCAGATATCAAATATGTGAGTGGAAGAATGGCCCAGATGACTCAGTTTGTATCATGATATTGTTATGCAGGTTGATATCAGATGATATGATTGTTGTAGAGACTGTATGTCTCTGGACAATATTTGTATGATACTGTGGCGGAAGTGATCCACTGGTAGTGACTGTGTGTCACTGGTTAGTAGCATTGTGATACTAGGAGTGGTTGTGTACCATTGGATAGTATTTTTATACTACTATGAATAGACACAATTGTGTTCTATTGGATGACATTGTTCTGATTGACATGGAGACTATCTAGTTGGATAGTGATGATAGTGCTCGTGATTTGATCATGAGATAACCTCTGTGGCTATGATGGTGCTACCAATTGAATGGTATATTTTTGCTCAATACCATTTCCTTTAATACCTCCCTAGATAGGAGGGAGTGTTGATATTATGGTAGTTGTGGGAGGTATTAACCTCTACGTGTAACCTTTGACGAGACTAGAATATTCCGGGAACCAAGAGAAACCCTAGAAGGTTATAATATAACCTTAGAAGACAAGTTTTCTCAAGATAATAATTTATATTAAATTATTATCCTCCATAAGTAGAAGTTGGCCCAACTAGGTCACTTGGAGGACTACAAATAAGAGGGCACTAGAGCACATTTGTCACACTCACTCTCACAACTACATAAGGACAAGTGGTGCACATGACAGGAGGAGAGACACAGTTGCAGCAATGGTGACTTGGTCTTTGGTTATGGTTGGAATTTCTTCTTGGTTATGGTTTGGACCTTCTGATTGGTATGCTATATTTGGAGAGAGGTACTCTACCTTGGTTGGCTATTTGTTCTAGGGTTTTCTTCTAGAATTATTCTATTTGTCAAGGTTAAGGTGCTTAGGGGTGGCCTTTGTGCCTATGGTTGGGTGACAATATTGCTATATTGTCTACGGTTAAATGAGTACACCTATTTTTCTAAAAATGGGGAGGTCCACGAGCCTATATTGCCACCTTTCTTGGAGAAGAGACATCCTAATGAAATTTCACTTTGTTTCTAGCTAGCCACACCTTCCAAGATAGATATAGGGGAGTTTCCATCCACACTCTATTTAGAGGGGGATGTTTTTCAAAAGTACCTTCATATTTTTTGTTCTAGAGTTGGAACATCTCCTTCTAGTTTGATGTCATGACAATTGGTTTACCTAATTCTACAAAGTTTGAGTTCCATACTTGCCTTGTTTATTCACATTCCATAAATAGATGTATTGAAGTTTCCTCATTCTGGTTGCACATTGGGAATCTTGATGGTCCTTGAAATCCTATTTTCTTCATTTTTTTTTATCTTCAACACCTTACCATGAATTAGAGTCTAACATATTTTTATTTTTATTTTTGGCAGGCCATCCATTTTCTAGATTGTCTTCCATAATGCTAATTTTGGAGCTTGGATTCTCCATTTAATCCAAGGGATGTATCCCCTTTTTCTTGAATATCATTCTTCAAGTGGCTCCTATCCTCTACTATGTAGGATCTCTTTGCTTAGAGGGGATGATCCATGAAGATTGTGAACTAAAGTGTTCCATTAATCTATTATATGATCAATTATATTTAAATTCTTCTAGATTATCCAAAGACTAGATGCATAAATGTCACACTCATAAATATTAGACAAGAGGTGAATATTATAGAACTACATCCATTATCATAGTCCATTAATATTCTAAATTTGGTTTACTAGGGAGTTTATGAGAATTCGGTCTTCCCATAATAAGTTTTTAATATATTTTCTAGGCACCCAAGAGAGATGTCCTTGATTAATATGGGCCACAAATTTACACAGTTTTAAGATTGAAGAGCCTCTCACCTCTAGAATCAATAGATCTAAACATATGATATGACTAGTTTTTTGAAAATATTTTTTATGAAGAATGGATTTCCACCATGATGTCTTTCTAGACACTAGTCTCAGTATCATTCCCCCCCCATTGCTAGATTCATTAACTGGGATTCTTTGATTTCAATGCCACTTTGATCCAACAATGTTGTGGCAGTGCTCTAGTTGACTAGGTGGAACTTATTGGAGTTAGTTTTTCCTCCTTTCCACAGAAACTTCATAATATCTCTCCCAATAAGTTGCATGGCCCCAACTGGAGAAAGCATAACAGAACCTTTGAACAAAGGAAAGGACACAATCAAAATTTTAATCAAAATCACTCTTCCAACAACATTGAGACACTATGCTAACCACTGCAACATTTTATTTTGATTTTTTTGAATTATTTTTTTCCAATCAATGGCCTTTGAATATCCAAACATGATCAAGATCCTTAACTATTTTAAGGAGGACAGCTTTAGGATGCATGGAAACTCAAGAATCCTAGCAATGGAGTGCATCAATTGAGGAGCAGTTTTTCACTCATAAATACTATTTTTCATTTTATTGATTCATCCTCCCAAGGCATTCATAAAATGATCGAACACCTCCTTAAATCAATTTTCTACGATAATTAATGCTCCTCCGAAAATAAGAATGCAATCTACAAATTGAGAGTGATTTATTTCTTTAACCCCTCGAACAATGGATATTCCTTGTAGATTGAATACTACTCTTTCTTGATCTACATTTGGACGTAGGGAATCTACCATAATAACATAGAGAAAGGGAGATAGAGGGAACCCTTTCCTCAATCCTTTTTTTCCTTTAAAGGAGTAAGTAGGTATACCATTGACCAAGGCGGATATCTATGGACATCATATGCAAGCCTTGATCCAACTTATAAATGTATCTTCCAAACCAAACATTTTAGGACTAGAAACAAGAACAAGTGATGTACCCAATCAATGCATTTTCCATATCCATTTTTATTATCATTTCTTTTTATTTCCATCTTTTGTTTGAGTGGATTGCTTCTTGGATCAAGAGAATATCATCTACAATCTATCTATTTTGAATGAATCTTCCTTTATTTTTAGAGACTATTTTAGGAAGGTTCTTCTTCAGTCAACTGGAAATAAAATTTATCAATATTTTATCTAACAAATTTCACAAAGAGATGAGTGTAAACCTAGAGGAGGAAGGCTTTGATTCCTTGGTAATTAGAGAAAGGAAATGAAAATTGGTATTGCCTCCTATCTTTGACTTTATTCTTGTCCATATCATCATTCTACACATATCAAAATTTATAATATTCTAGCATTTGTGGTAAACGTGAATACTGAACCCATTTAGCCCCATGGATTTGTCAATATATAACCCCCATATATCAACTATTAACTCCTCTTCCTAAATATCTTTCTCTATACCTTGATTTTCCATGGAAATCACAAGTCTCATGATTCCGTAAAGAATTATGTTGATGGATTATAGGTTGGATTCTTCCTCGTTTGTGTATAACTCCTTGAAATGGGTGTATACTTTCTTTTTTATTTCTTCATAGTCTGTCACTTTGTCCTCATTTTCCTTCTAGATTTCATTGATATAATTCCTCTATTGTCTAGCCTTTTCTTGTTTATGGAAAAAATAGGTATTTCTTTCTCCAAATTTTAATCATAAAATTTGATACTTGATATTCCATTGCTCCCCATGCCTCTTGTACACTTGATAAAGTTTCCCATATAGACCTTGCCCCTTAAATAAGTGTTTTTGTATCACCTCGTACTATTCAAGGCTGCTTTGTAGCTCTGATAACTATTGTTGTATCACTTTCATTTCTACCAATGTAATTGAGTAGTTATTTATTGCCCATTCTTTCAGAGCTAATTTTGTGGCTTTAAGCTTGGATTCCAAAATGTAACAAGGAGATCCTTGGACCATCATACTCCGTGATTTTACTATTAAAAACATTAGTTTATGGAATTCAAGCCAAATATGGTTAAACTAGAATGGAAGGGGCTCATAATATTTTTCTTGGAGAATTTATAAGGAGATTTTCCCATGATCTAGAGTTGCTGATGTAATAATGTTGGAAACTATTTCCATGCTATCTTCCAAGAAGTCACTATGGATTAAAAACTTGTCTATCCCAATTGCAATGTGTCATGGACCAATTGTTTTATTCATCCATGTATCTTTTCCCCGATTTAGCTTAGCATTGACCAAATCCCAATCTATTATTAAGTCTTCAACCATTTCTATGACACTAGTACATATTGGAAAAAATTCAATGTTCTATTTGCGACGTTATGGACAAAATTGGCCATACTGTTGAAAAATAGAAGAAATTTTAATTTTTTTCTCCATATTGCCCGATAACATCACTCTTGCGACGTACTACAAAAACATGTTGCTCTTGCGACGAAGTTAGGAGGACGTCGTTCTTGTGACGACGTTGCATTTTCGTCTCTCTTGCGATGTTGGTGAAATATTCGTCGCACTTGCGAAGTTATGGACATTAGGTTTTCCCCACCCCAATAGTCACCTAGTATTTGACCAAGTCAACTTTGACTTGGTCAACTATCGTCGAAATTGCGACGTTATAAAATCTATAAATATGTTGCATTTTACGGATGTTGTGACAAGTTTGCTATAATAACAATAGTTCAAAAAAGGTATAAGACAGTCTTCTTGGCGAACAAAAAACATGTATTTTTTTTCAATATATCTCTGTGGGGAAGAATGTCAGAAAACATTAGAGGTGGGAAAAAAAATAAAGAGGGTGAAAAGGGTGACGGTAAATGTTATTTCCCTTGCAAAAATTGTTGTACTAGACGTTAATGGCTAAAAAACATTGTAGAAAATACGAGCACATGGACGGGGGATCAAATGAATATCATCCCATGGTAATTAACTATATATATTATTATCTGTTTTAATATTTATTGTATTCTCAAACTTTTATATTGTTTTATACATGCACTAATTTTTCATGATTGTTTTTAATTATAAAGTTAGATTTGCCCCCTAACTTTATGCACAAAGCACCAAGTAGTATCATAAATGATGTTGTACAAGATGAAGAACTTGAAGCAGATAATGAAGATCAAATTAATGATCCCATGGAAGTAGATGCAAATAATAACATAGTTCAAAATGATAGGACAAATCAAATGATCCAAGAATTATTCGGTCATCAAGATGAGGATCATGGAGACAATAGTGATGGTATTTATGATGAACCTCTGATTGAAAAGGAAAATAAACGAATTTATAAAGGGTCAAAAGAAAATATTCTCTCCACTACATTGCTTCTAGTGAACTTAAAGGTTACAAATCATTTGTCTAACACTTGTATGACAGAGATCCTAAGGTATGTAATAATGTTCATCACATATACATAAAGCTTGACTTTTTCCCATTTTTTTTAGTGTTAATTAATGTGTCAAATAAAAATGCAATATGTACAATTACTATTCTTTACATTAACTATTTATTTTTTATGTTTTAGATTGTTAGGTGAATTTTTGTTACCCTCGTCAAATATTTTACCTCGCACATATCGATATTTACATGCCATTATGAAAGACATTGGAATGGAGTATCAAAGTATAAATGCATGTCCTGATGATCATATTATATATTATGGACAACATGTGTCGAAAAACAAATGCCCAGTATGTGGTATCAGTAGATATCAAACCAATCAAGTAACAAAAATGGTCCCTCAAAAGGTTCTCCGACATATTCCCATAATTCCATGTTTGCAACAACTGTTCAGGTGCCAAAGCATAACATAGTTTATGGATTACCATGCAAAAAAGAGAATTAAAGATGGCATTCTTCGAATGCCTACAGATGGTTATGCATTTAACGAAATTGCTGCATAATGGCCAGAATTTATAGATGAACCTCGTAATGTTAGGCTTTCATTGGCAACTGACAGTGTTAATCCATTTGCAGAGCTTCGGTCTATTTACTCAGTGTGGCCTATTTTTTTTATCAACAATAACATTCCTCCTTGGATGTCAATAAAGAGGGAGCACATAATGTTGAAAATGATTATTCTAGGTATTTGTTTACATTAATTTTTCGAATTTAAATGTTTCATTTTTCTCTTTTTTTGCATAACATCTTTTATTTATTTATTTATTTATATATACATACCATGGTAGTAATTTCGTGTAATTTCAAACAATTAGGTAAGTACCAAGTTAAAGATATGAATGTGTATATCGAGCCTCTTATCGACGAGCTACTAAATTTATGGGAGGGAATCACTATATATGGCATTTGTAAACCAATTGGGTAGAAGAGATTTCAATGTCGTGGAATACATTTATGGAAAATTCATGATGCCCCATGACTAACACATTTTTGTGGTATGTAATGTTCCATATTTCATGCTTGAATAGTATATAATTAATTGAATATATCATGCATGCTGTTTAAATAATCATTTCATATATTAATAATTCACATTAATCCATTTGTTGCAGGTCTTCAAACAAAGGGTAAATTTGCATGTCCAGTTTGTGGTCCTAAGATGAAATCTCGTCGGTCAAAAAGTTTAGGAAAGGAGGTGTTTGATGAGTATAGACACTTCCTCTCTAAGAACCATAAGTATCATAATAATGAAAAAGATCTTTTCAATGGGAAACAAGAGACTGGACTAAAACCATAAAGAATGACACCTCGCCTATGGAAGTTGGCATATGATAGAATTAATCCTCAAGGTACACATTTTTTTTTATGTATTGTAAATGGAATCATGTTTTGAAATTTTATTTTAATTATTCATTTTATTTTACCGCATTTGATAAGTAGTGTTCTATTTTTTTTTATGCTTCATCAATGTCGTCATCGTGAAGGTAGTAATAATGGGCTTCCACGAGGAATGAAATATTATCCCACTCAATTCATGAGGTTGCCTTACTATGAGGACCTAAAAATAGTTCATTTATTTGATACAATGCATATCAAGAAGAATGTGATAGAAACATTATGGCGAATCATAGATGGCAGGAGGGATAAAGAAAAAAATGTCAAAATTTGTAATGACATTTGGGAAACCAATCATGCAATGCAAAGTGTGGTACGATGAAATAACGATGGAGACCAAAATAACCTTCCATGGTTATTAACAAAGAAACAAAGCAATGATGTAAAATAGGTCATTCAAAAAATTAAATTTCCCACAGGTTTTTGTTCAAACATAAAGAATATCGTAACGAAGAAAAGTGAATTTGGTGGGGTAAAAACACATGATTGGCATACCTTCATTAAGATAATTAATCATTTTAGTATTCATATTTATATAATGGTCGTATACATTTTTTGAGATTTTTATTTTTTTTGTCTAGTTTTGAACAAGTAACGATTCATTTTTATTGTTACAGTATGTTATACCTCTATCTCTCCCAAACGACTTTGAAAACAACATCAAACAAGTTAGAGGTAAGTAGCTACGATATATATGCAAAAACAAATTTCAATTTTTTGTTGTACTTAATGACATGTGTTTTACTTATAATGTAATATGTATTATGTTTTGTTTAAACATGTTATTTTCTTGCGTTATGATCTGTAGATGGTTGTCATTGAAAGAAATCCATGAATATGATATAAAGTATTGGAAGAGATAAATTCCTCGGCTAATGTGTGAAATGCATAAGTATCTACCTCCAACATTTTTCAATGCACAAGAACACTACCTCATACACCAAGTTGAGGAGATTTAAATGTGTGGACCTGCACACACAAGGTCAATGTGGATGGTGGAGAGGC
>JASDQU011402485.1:66071-79639 GCA_032191745.1 Picea mariana | reverse complement strand
TTGATCTGACTATTTATTTATGTTTTAACATCATTCTCATTACTTTGTGGAATAGAGATAATCATCCTAAAAAGAAAGCACAGAATCTTATCCTCCTTTATTTTCCATGTTCATGACAGTACCAGTTGCAAGGCAGCCTAACAACGAGCCCGGTCTCTTGGATCAAACCAGCATTTCTCTAAATTTATTTAACACTATTTTACAAACAGCAAATAAACAGGTTGACTTAGAACGTTCATGGGCATCAATTGAGAGAGATATCAGTATCCAGGAAAACTGTGAGTTTCAACAGAGACAGTTGAGAAACCGACAATAGCCTTTACCTTTTTATCAGTCTTTATTCTATTCTTAGCTCCCTCTGTTTTTTTAGATGCCTTGACGGTATACTTTAGAGCCTTAAAGTATAAACTCAGGAACAACAGTGCCCATGAGTGCCCATAAACTTGACCAAAATTTCCCAATAAATCGATCAGAAATAATGGATTTAGGAAACCCAAAATGTACCCAAACATGATGAAAGAACATATGTTTTGTTTTATCAACTGTAACCTGCTTCTTACAAGGCATCAAAATATACATTTTGATGAAATGGTCAACCACAACATAAAGATAATCATGATTTTTTTTAGACATAGGTAGACCTCCTACAAAATCCATGGAAATTCTTTCCCAAGGACGAGAAGGAACCAGAAGTGGAGTATACAAACCCAACTTTCAATTGCCAGGCTTGATTGTAGCACATAGAGAACATCCTCTTACATATCTTGAAACAATTTCATTCATTTTAGGCCAATAGCAATACCTTTGCAAATTAGCCATTGTCTTACCTACACCAAAGTGGCCAGTAATAAGAGAAGAATGAGATTCCCTTATGATGTTGACTCTTTCACCCTGTGGAATACATAGCTTTCCAAGATGATACAAAATCTTATCATGCACACGGTAATCCAATTCCTTAACTTGGTTAGAATGACACAAAGTTTCATAAACCTCTTTAAAATCAACATCTAAAGCATATTGTTCAACATAGGTCTCATGCATGATAGAATTATGCTTGAAGAATAATTGAAGCACTAACAATAGGCCTTATAACCTCTTGGTTATACATTATAACCAAGTGGAATTGTTGTAGAAAACCCATCCATCTGAAGTGCCTTTCTTGTTGTAGCTTCGTTTGTGATTGTAAGTATTGCAATGGTTGATGATCTGTGTGAATGATGGTTTCTTTTCCCAACAAATAATGTTTCCATTTTTTCACACTTTGCACCAAAGCATACAACTCCTTATCGTAATTAGCATAGTTAATCACTGCATCATTAAAAGTTTTAGAATGAAAACAAATGGGCTTACCATGTTGCAACAAGACTTCTCCCATTGCATAATTTCTTGCATTTGTTTGGATCTCAAATGGTTGTCTCAAATCTGGAAGTGAAAGAACTGGAGTTGAACTAATATTCTCCTTCAATGCATCAAATTATTTTTGTTTCTTTCCTCCCCATTGGAAAACTTGCTTGATGCTTGTTATTGCATGTAATGGAGCTTCAATTGAAGATAAGTTAGCAATAAACTTTCTCCAATATTGTGTTTCTCCTAAAAATCTTCTTACCTCAACCACATTGTTGGTCTTTGGCCAATCCAAAATAACTTTGACCTTTGAGGGATCAATTTTCAGTTCTCCTCCTCCAATAATATGCCCCAAGTAAACAAGTGAGGTCTTTCCAAACTCACATTTGGACATCTTCAAAAATATTTTTTCTTTCTTTAAGACATTCATAACTTGGTTCACATGCATAACATGATCTTCATGAGATTTTCTAAATATCAAAATATCATCCAAGTAGACAATCACACAATCATCAAGAAAAGGTCTTAAAACATCATTCATGACTCTCATGAATGTAGTAGGATCATTGCAAAGTCCAAATGGCATTACCATCCACTCAAACAAACCTTGATTTGTTTTGAAAGTTGTCTTCCAAGTGTATCCTTTAGCAATCATAATCTGATGATATCCACTTCTCAAATTCAATTTAGTAAAATACTTAGCACCTTTCAATTGAGAAAGCAAATCATAAATTCTAGGAAGAGGATAAAGATTCTTTACTGTAATCTTGTTCAAGGCCCTGAAATCTACACACATGTGCCATGTACAATCTTTCTTTGGCACTAAAACAATTGGTGATCCACATGGCGATGTTCTTGGAATGATGACCCCTTTGTCCAACAACTCTTGGATTTGTTTTTTTAATTTCAACATTCTCCATGACTGAGGCAATACCTTTGGTTCCTGAAACATCTCATCATGTTGGTTAACAACCTAATATAAATCAAATTTCAACTTTGAATAACAACCTTGGAAATCTTCTTTTTCAACATTGTCTTTGGGTTTGATCATCAAGAGGACAAAATTCTTACTAGCATTGACTAATCTCTTCATTTGTCCAACATTTACAAGTGACAAATTAAACTTCTTGGTACGTGCTCTAACAATGTACTCAAATCCATTTTTTTAAAAATGATACTTGTTCTTATGACGATGAAATATGACTCTCCTATCATATAAGTATGGCTTCCCAACACAATACCACAGATATCCAAAGGAATAACATCAAGCTCTACCTCATCTATAAAATTTGCAATGATGGAAAATCTAAGTTTACACCTTCTTGTCACATGCAATTTGGCATTGTCACATATCCATCCTAGAGGGTATGGTTTAGGATGTGGAGTAGTTTCCAATTTTAGTTTCTTGGCAGTGTCTTCAGATATGAGGTTTTCTTGAGATCCAGTATCAAAAAGAGTATCTATCTTGGTATGTTTTAAAATCACCCTTATGTGGAAAAGCTCTATTATTTATTTTTCTTGTTGAGTTTCATTGAGGCTATTACTACTTGAAGTACTAGTACTTGCAATAGATTCGTTACCTTGAAAACCCATGGTTGTAATCTTTGTTTCATCACCCAAATCAAAACCTAACTCATGTTGTACAGTTGCAGTAGTATTTGGTTTCCCCTTATTGTTGAACTTTTTGGGTCTCTTTTCAGGATGAAGTTTCCAAGAATTGTCTTCATCATGACCATCTTTTGAACAATGTTTGCATGTGAGTTTCTCTCCCTCTTTCTTGACTAAAGCATTCTTTCTTCCATTTCCCTTAAATGTTTTCTTTCCTTTGTCTCCATGAACAAAAGGTTTCTTTCTACCCTCTTGAGGTTCATTCCTCCCTCTTGCTTCCAAATGAGTTGCATGTACACAAACTTCATCTAGACTTGTAGGGTTAAACATAAGTATTGTGTGCCTCAAGTAGCTATGCAATCCTCCAATATATTTGAGTAAAGTTTCTTGAGAAGACAAATCTGTACCCAAAGTCAAATCCCTTCTTCTAAATTCTTAAGTGTAGCTTTGAACATTTTTCCCTTTAGCTTGTCTAAAGTTTTTCCAATCCATAATATCTTTATGCATGTATGCTAATGGATAAAATTGTCTTTTAAGTGCAATAGTAAAATCATTGCAAGAGGATAAAACTTTACCATGTTTCTTCATGTCCTCTTAAGTTTTGGCTTCAAACCAAATGAGTGTTGCATTGTCTAATCTTAAAGAAGCAAGATGAATATTAATTTCATCATATGTGATCCTTTGTATCCTACAATACACTTCAATCTGACAAATCCAGTTATTCAATTTCTCATCATTTACCTCTCCATTGTACATAGGCAATTCAAACTTAATATCAAGCTTAAGCAAAGGAGTTTGTAGAGGAGTTTTACCATGTTCTTTTGGAGAATTTGGAGGTGTTTTTGAAATGGTGGAAGAGGTGGAAGATGGAGGTGAAGGAGGTGGAGAATCACCATTCCCTCCATTTCCCTTTGGAGTTTTATCACCACTGTCTCCATTTCCCTTTGGAGGGTTGGAGCTTTCACCTTGCAATCTTGCATTTATTTCTTCAAACAAAAATTTCACCATCTTATTCATATCATAGAAAGATTTTTTGAAAGTTTCCTCCTCTGAAGGAAGATTTCCATGACTCTCCTCATGAGCCATACTTGGTGAATATCTCCTTGAAGCTTGAGGTGATTTGGTAGTTCTCCTTCTTGACAGTTGAGAACTTATCTCTACAAGTTGACCTTCTCCTCTTGTGAGCTTCAACCTTGTAAGCATCAGAAAACAAAACACTTGCAAACAATCAATCCTTCAAAAACTTATTCTCTGATACCTTCTTAATCTGAAAATGAGAAGACTTATTTCTTTTAAATTATTTGTAAGTGTTAATTATGTGTTCTTGGGAAAAAGGATCAATTTAAAAACACATAAATTAGATACTTTTTACACTTAATATGCACATAATAGCCAACAATTAACAACCATCAGTAGACATATAACACAGCAAATGGTAAAGGAGTTCGCCCCTCTCTTGGGCTACATCTCCTGGTCCATCTTCCAATGGATCTTTTATATTATTTTCTCAAAGTAATAAAAATGGTGCTTTACAATGCTCAAATTTCCAAATAGATGGCTCCAATGGCTCCAGAACATCCAAAAATCCCTAACTGGGATCTTTCTGCACCTGGTTTGGCAAAAAAATGAAGAAGATATCCTACTGGAAAATTTCCCCTTCAAGCTTGATGTCTTTGGTTCTCCAATTCGCACCAATATGTGACTAACCCAACTCTCGTAGCGTTACTGGGGAAAAAACCCAGAACCATGTGCATCTCTCAATTCATGGAAAAATTTTGAATGGTTAGCGCAATTAGTGCCCCTTAGAGTTGAGGTGTTGGTCACATGGGGGGCATATGGCCACGTCCCAACACATAACCTGACCCCCGTGGATAAATTGTTGCACAATCCACGTGCCATCAATCACGTGGAGTGGTCTTGTGGCATACACTCATGCCTTCTGGGCTTAACCTACATGGATAACAATCCTTGCACATGCCAAAGATTATATGGAATGGTTGTAGTTGTGGTATGGACCGGGGGCTAGGGTTAAGCCTCGACCCTTTTCTCTGTCAACCATACTCTAATTTCAATTCAAATAAATATAAACAGAGTATAGGGTAAGAAACACCCGTAGGCGGGATGGTAACCCGACCTACGTTAGATCTATGCATTTTCTCATGAGGTCAGGGGTTCAACCCTCGCGAACTACCAAAAATTTTATAAACTGGAGGGGTGCCATGTGGCAACCCATGACTGAGCCACATGGCACCATATTACTTTGCACCTAGACGCCATGTGTTAGCAAACCATTCATCCACGTATCTTCCACATAGCCTACCCAGTCATCTTTCCAACTCAATACCTCTACACAATGGCCAGTCCACGTCCCCTTCCATGTGTGGGATCATATCCTACCATGTCAACACTGTACGGACTATACGAACTGTACAGTTAGCAAAATTTCTGAGGACTATCTCACGCATACGACGTCCATTTGAACTCGTTCAAGTTGCGTTGGGATCGTAAGGACAAGCCCTACGCACGTGTCCATTTTGAAGCAATTCTGAGCACTTTGATTTTTGAGCAAATTTTGATCCCTTGGATCACTTTGCAAGGGAGATCACCTTACTCATTTATGCCCTGGCCTTCCAGAGGCATGAATATTGTGGTCCTTGTCTGCAAGATCTTCTGATTCTGAGTCTTCTGAGGTTTCCTCACGGTCTATTCATCTTTTGTTTGATGAAGTGGTCATGTCGATCTAATCTTTGAATGACCCCACTCCTCTTTTCGGGGGTGATGCGCCTTTAGACCAAATTGTCTCACAGCCTATTCAGCAAGTGGTTGAGAAAGTGGTCATGCCGATGAAATATTCGGTCGATCCCACTCTTCTTTTGGGGGGTGATGTGCCTTCATACCATGTTGTCTCGCAACCTATTCAGCCATTGGTTGAGGAAGTAGTCACGTCGATGCAATATTTAGTTGATCCCACTCTTCTCTTAGAGAGTGTCGAGTCTACTAAAGTGGTCATGCCGATGCAATCTTCGTCTGATCCCACTCTTCTCTTGGAGAGTGTCGAGTCTACCAAAGTGGTCACGTCGATGCAATCTTCGACTAATCCCACTCTTCTCTTGGAGAGTGTCGAGTCTACCAAAGTGGTCACGTCGATGCAATATTGGCTGATCCCACTCTTTTGATGGGGAGTGATGTGTCTACCGACTATGTTTTTATCATTTCCAGTTCAGTACTTTCAGAATAAGGGGGCATTTTGCTCACTTTGAGCATGCCCCCTACAAGTTCTAGGATGGTTTCCTTTTATTGGAATGAACCTGTTGAGCCTCGCCTTCCTTCTTCTGCACCCTTTCAAATAAGGGTTGAAGTTAATTCAAAATTTTTTTACCAATGTATTGTGGATGAAGGAGCCTCTGCAAGTATTTTATCATCCTCGACTTGGAAAGATTTGGATTCTCCTGACCTTGTGTCTGCTTCACATGAGTTGTTGTCTTTTGACAGTCGTCCTAGTGAATATTTGGGGATTCTTCCTCAGTTTCCTATCTCGTTAGGTGGGAAGATTGTCCTTGTCGATGTTATAGTGGTGCAAGGCCCATTAGATTTCAATATGATTCTCGGGCGTGATTATGTATATGTTATGAACTCTATGGTGTCTACGCTCTTTTGGGTGATGCGTTTCCCTCACAATGGAAGCGTTGTCACTATCAACCAGTTGACATATGATAATCACCATCCTAATTCAGTGTTAGTTTAGGCTACCCTTTATATTTTCCTAGTATTCGTGTAGACTCTACCCCGCCATAGGTAAATTATGTGACGTATTATCGTCGGTGTTCAATTTCTCCTAAGCAGGAACTTGTTCACTCATGTTTTCCTTCTCAAGACTTGGTCTCAACAATTGATCCATTGGTTTATCCATTGGGGACATGGGAGCCCTTGCTTCCCCCTCTTGGTCTGAGTGGCCTTGAGTTTCCTTTTGAGTTTTCTCTCACTATTTGTATATCCTCAAACCTTCATGCTTGTTATTCTTTGTTGATAGACTCTGCCAGTCTTGGCCAGTACCTCTATCGTCATATGGAATATGGTCAGTTTTCTTCACCATTTGGGACTTTCGACCGTCCTCCTTCATGTGATTTATCAGATTTTGAATTTCCTTTGGATGAGGCTATCCTTGAAGCCATGAATATCGTTTCTATATCGTGGGAAGACTTACACCGTGGTTTGTGTTTTCTTCCCTTTTGGGAGACTTTTCAGGTTGACTATCGAAGAGACTCTTGGTCAAATCCTAGAAGTAGGCTCTACCTAAACTACTACCACGCATGAGATGTAAGGTTGTGCGGTACCTTATACATATTGTACAATCCATGTTTGTTGTTTTCAAGTTTTGTATTCATTAGCACCTCTTATTTTCTGAATTTTCTATCTATATTGGATTTATTAACTTTTGGATGAGTGTTATTGGCCTTATATATAGGATCTTGGAGACATTTTTTATTTGACTTTTGTTCATCATATCGATCCATTTTGACAGGTACTGAACTCGAAACTGGAATATAGGTTATATTTTTCCCTACTTTCATTTTTTTCATTATTTGTTTCATGGTTCATTTAGCCTTAGAATTGACCCCACTGAATTGTGACACTAACCTACCTTGATGATAAGTATGTCTTACTTTATGTGGTAGAGCCTTCCTTCCATGGGAATCCTAGTTAGAGCCTTTTTTTCTATTTGGTGCACATGTTGAAGTACTTCATAGGAACGGGAGTCATGTTTAGTCCCACCATGACTTTGTGTTGAAGCCTCATTCTTCTTGCTAATCATCATTCTTGGCCTTACCCACGGGACTCCCTAATGAGCATGATTTGTTGTATTTCAAGCTTGCTTTAAATTTCGAAAGAAACATCCAAAGAGACTATATATATTATTTTCAATATCGTCTGATTACTTGAGAAAAGTAGACCCCTAGAGTCTACTTTAAGCCCTTTTCAGACTCTCTAAAATTGAAAATATTGTCGAGCGATCTTATTTCCCTTCATGTTCACCAAACTCAAATTTTAAGGCACATCTGTCTGGCTATAGTTTACCCCTTTTTCGGTTCAGATGGATAATTTTACGAATAAAGGTATTCTCTAGGAACTTCGGTTCGCTAGAAGAGTATTATCAGGCGTAAGTTTAACCCTTTTTTGGGCCTGAGGGACTAAATTTTCGAAAAAGGAACATTCTCCTTGTTTTTGGTTTATCTCTTTTTTGGGCCTTGGAGATTACTTACGAAAAAGGAACCCCCCCAGAGTCCATAGTTAAGCTCTTTTCAGACTCCCTAAATATGAAAAGATCATTGAGTGACCTTGTTCCTTCACACTCGTTAAATTGGTCCAGAAGAACATCTACTTGGCATGAGTTTAACCCTTTTTCTAGCCAGTAGATTATTCAGGAAAAAGGTATGCCTCGAGAGATTCTTCTCGTCAGGAGAGTTCTCCTCAATTATATTTTATACTTTTTCGAGCTAAGGAGACTAAACAAAAAAGGTTGTGATTCCATAGTTAAGCTCTTTTCAGACTCCTTAAAAATGAAAAGATAGTCGAGTGATCTTGTCTCAATCACACTCATTAAAATGGTATTGAAGAGATGTATTTTCAGTATAAGTTTAAGTTTAACCCTTTTTTGAACCGACTAAACTAATTGTGAAAAAGGTACTCCTTGAAGTCTTTTTTTTGCATTTTTTCAGACTCTCTAAACGTGAAAAAACCACTGAGCTTACCTTCTCTGGGCTCGCAAAAATTCACATGGGAGGAGTCTTGTTATGTCATGCTTAATATCATTGTGAGTCTCATCTTTGCGTCTTTGGCCTAATTTCAGCTCTATGTTTCTCTCAACTGAACCTTTAAAGCATTCCTTATATGCAAACCTTGCAACACTTTTTTCCTTTGTGATCTGACACCCTGACCCATGGAGGAATTTTCCCCGAGTGTCCTTATCCTGCACATGTATCCTTGCCTTGAGAATCATTATGTTCCATGCGCTTGGAACCAATTTTCTTGCTCATGACACTCGTTCCTCCTTTGTAACGTAGCATTCTTTTATTCTTTTTCAAGCTCCTTAAAAAATTGAAAAAGACCAAAAAAAATCAAATATTCCAAAAAGATGGGACGAGAAATAAACATTCTTTTTTCGGAAGCAAGATAGTCTCCCTTGGACAAAGCACATCCTTTTGTTTGTTTGTCAAGCATTGGGATATAGTATGACCTTAGGAATTTTTTATCACTACATAGATTTGTTTCCTCCTCCATTTGGTTACTCTTCCAAACATATGGAGAGTTTGTGATGCCTCATGCATCAAAAACTTATGTCAATATGATGCTACTTGAGTCTAATCATCTTTCGTCAGTTTTTCCAAGGGAATTTTTATCCAACCTGAGTCGGCCATTCTGCATTTTGTCTCTTGAATTTCATGAGTCATCAATCCCTTGAGTCTATTCAAGTCCAAATTCAAAATCGACGAAGTTCTGTGCCTGATGATCAAGATCCTCCGGTCTCTCCCTGACGGTATGTCGAAGACCTCATAGTAGTGATAATTACACTCCTATTGTACTCCTACCTGATTTTTTGAATATCTTGAAGTTGTTGCTCGAGCTATGAAGTCCTCATCTCTAGCCACAAGATTTGATGCTTCTTGAAGATGAATATTGTATTGTATTTGAATACCATCACTTGATTTTGAGTTGTAGATCCTTTGTGTATTTCTTGGGACTACACTTTATATAGACATTTATATGACATGGATTGGTAGTGTACTTGATTGGTATCCATGATTAGTTCATCCCGAGCATGGATATGCCCGCCTCGGAGAGATTATTATTGTTTTACAGATAACGACCTCCTGAACTCTGGTCCTGGGCTCACTCGACTTCGTGCCTTCCCACTGGTAAAGATATTGTAATGTATTTCAGTCATCGTTTTCTCTTCTGACCTCACACATTAGGGGGCATCTGTTGTAGCCCTAAAATTCCCTACCTATGCATACATGGCATTGGCCATTCTACTTGCACAATTTTCCAAATTACTACTGAGGATCTCTCTTTAAAAAACCGTTTTTTGGAGCATGTACGTGCCTTGCTGCACTACTTCCCGCATACATACGCTAACTTCATACTAGACAACCCATGTACATATGTTATTTGCATACTAAACAACCCACATTGACCTCCAAAATTTGCAAAAAATAAAAAGTTTCAAGGAATTTGGTGGAGTTTACAGGCTATTGAGGTTTTCTCAACCAATTCACCCATTGTAGCCTGTCCCCAAACCAAGTAAATATCCTTTTGTCATATAAAAGGAGGTCTTAGGGTCCCATTCCATCATCAAGAATTAGAACAAAAAAACTCTTCCAAAATACCTTCCCCCTCTTATTCCAAATATTGCATCCCTTTCTAAGATTTAGCCTCAACATTCCCTCTCTAGCCCTTTCTCCTATACAATCCCTTCCCTTTCCCTAAAGTGATCTGTTGATTGTGAGAGAAGGCTTTGGGATGATTCATTTGGAGAAGCATTAAGAGGATCATGGACCTAGTTTGTGGAGCATCAGCCATTGAAGGTTGTAAGTTTTAATCTTCATACTGAGTAAAAGAATCATTTTCTTGTCCCAAATATTATGTGTTTATGCTTTTCATTTGATTTATGCATAATGGTCTATATCTAACCCTAATATTGATGAGTAGAGATAGAATATTTTTAGCATTGTTTTCCTAAGTGTTCTTGCAGGTCAACTTTGGGAGGATACCAACAGCTTAGGAAGCTACAAAGGTTTAGGAGGTCTACATCAAACGTTAGGACTGAAGGTACTACTTCTTACCTACTTTCCTATCTCTTTTTGTTCATCTATTTAGAATGTTTGGGGTAGTTTAAGAATAGGATTGTCTTTTAAGGGATATCATAGCTCTGTCTGTACTTTGACCCCGGTATAGTAATAGGGGGATTTTCCTCGATAGCATAGTGACATCCAAACCCTAACCCAATGATTTGGGTTAGTCAAAAACCCTAATTCCTTAACCGAAAATAGAAAACCATTGACAAAAACCATGTGTCGTAAAACCTCCCAACAATGGACACGAAAATCAACGCAACATGAAAAATTATGGGTAGTATTGTACAATGGAGTACATTTCTTTTCCGTAAGTGGGGTACTTACAGATGGTATCTGATAACATCTTACTATTATAGGCCACGATATGTTTATGTTGAGTGAGAATTGCGCCCACGACATAGTCTGAAGCATCTATCTCAATCTCAAAAGGTTGTTGCAGGTCAGGTAATGAGAGCATCAAGGTTGAGCGCAAGTGTTGCTTCAAATCATTGAATGTTTTCTATTTCTATTGTCCCCACACAAAATTTTCCTTTCCACCACCTTTGGTCACTTGGCTAAGGGCCCATGTAATGTGGGAGAATCCCAACACGAACCTACGATAGAAATTGGAAATACCTAAGAAGCTTTGAAGCTTAGTGAGTGTGGTTGGGGTTGGCCAGTCACAAATGACCTGGATCTTGGCTAGATCAACATGCACCCCGTGATCATAAAAAATGTATCTTAGGTATTGGAACCTATTCATTCTGAAGGAGAATTTTTTCAAATTTGCATATAGCTTGTGTTGTCGTAGAGTGTGCAGAACCTCTTGAATATGTTGCAAGTGTTCCTCCAAACACTTTTTGAAGATGAGGATGTCATCCAAATACACCACCATAAAATAATTGGTGAAAGGAAACAAGATATCATCCATCATCCTTATGAAATTTCTTGGGGCATTTTTCAAGCCAAAGGGCAGTACCAGCCATTCAAAAAGACCTTCTTTGGACTTGAAGGCAGTCTTCCATACATTGATTTTCTCTATTAGGACCTGCTGGTAGTCGGACTTCATATCAATCTTACTGAATTATTTGCCCCCCTTGAGCTTGTTCAAGGATATTTTCAATTCAGGGAATTCGGTACTAGTTCCTGACTATGATTTATTTAGGGCACGATAATCAATGAATTATGACCAAGTCCCGTCTTTCTTCTGCACAAGAACAATTGGGCTTCCAAAAGGTGATGAGATTGGTCAGATGTGCCACTTTTCAATCTGTTAACTCCCAAAACGAAACCGTCCTTTCGGTCGAGTTTTGGGTGGATATCATAACTTTCAGTAGTAGTTTCAAGTCTTTTTTGAGTTTTTCAGTTCAGAAAAGTTTTGGTTTTTGGTGTGTTTTAGGAAATAATTGAAAATAAAGTCTTCTATTTCGAAAATGTGACTGTTTACTTTCAACAGCTAACATTATGTAAAAAGGATTATTGTGTGCTGTGGAAAGCGATAGCTTTCAACAGCTAACAACATTGTTTCATCAGTTCAAGGTGCTGTGGAAAGTAACGAGGCGTGAGAAGCTCAACAGACAGTTCGCACGTGGCACGATACGGAGAATATTTGCTTTCGCGCTAAGAAATTTTTAAATGATGTGGCACGTGGTTTTAATTTCCGCAGCTAAAGTGAGTTTTCAAATCAAAGGGTGCACTGTGGAAAGTATTCACTTTCCGCAGCTAACAGGGGTCTCCGAAGGATTCACGTGCTGTGGAAAGTAGCAAGCGAGCCTGATGACAGGGATATTCTCCAAACGCCGTAGCTGCATAAAACACGGTTCACGTGCTCATTATCCAAGCATGCACGAAATAATGAAGTGATCACCCCACGTCACAACAAGATCCGAGACATGAGCTGGTGGAAGCAAGCCATCATGGTAGTTCAAGCTCGTAGGACAGGATATGACACAAATTTGAAATCTTTCCAGAACCGACGCGCTACTATGATCACACCAGAAAGGGCAAGTTCATGTCCGGTGACGCAGGTACAGATGAGGTGCAGAGGGTCTGACACCATCAAATCAAGAAAGGTCGGTATTTCACAGGTTATTTCCAGAGTACGCCCAAGGTTTGTTTTTCACCCAACACAGAGGAGAAGCCGAGACTGCTTTCAGCAGCACAGGACAAGGGTTCGACCAAAAAATTTGCAGAAACCATAGCGGCCGAGTGACAGAGTTATAAAACGATGAAGAAACGTGGTGGATTCCTGTTAAAACGAGAGCTCAGTGATTTATGTTTTCTGGAATCGCATCCCGGGGTTTAAAGATGTTTTGCAAACGCAGGTTGCATGGAGTTCGTGAACAGATTGCAGAGTGGATATCATCAAGCTACAACTGAGGCCTTTGCGATGTCATTCGATGGTAACAAAGCTCGAGTGGGTTCTGTCGAAATCAAAGTCGATGATAAGTTTATTGCAGAAGCTACAGGGTTACCTCTGACCGGGCAAAAATGGTTCAAAACCACGGCTCTGAAAAAGCAGGATTTCAAATTTTACCTGAAAGATGGATACAAACATAAAGCCTGGGCTAAAGGAATGCTGATCTCATACCTGGACGAAGAATGGCAACTTTTATTCAAAGGTATCCAGTTATATATCACATCTGAGGGTAGATACGACAAGCTAATGATGTATCATTTTAAATTGATGGACCATTTCTCAGGCAGGACTCCAATCAACCTACCCTACTTTCTATACCACAGTTTAATTAAAGTTTGCAATCGAATCAGAGCTCGACCTTCAAG
>JASDQU011402484.1:64528-75609 GCA_032191745.1 Picea mariana | reverse complement strand
AAACTTTTCAAACAACCATGTGTTCAAAAAATACATTGTTTTATATTTTAAGAAATAAAAAAATTGTATTTTCTATGAATAGCATTAGGTTGCACACATAAACCTTTTTAAGTTATCCGAAATTAATATATAGTCAACTCAAATTCCCAGAATCGATCAAATTCCCTAGAGCTAGTTTATTTCCATCATGTTGGTTGGGATAGAAGGATCCACCACCAGGACAAAGAAAGAAGGTAGCAATAAAAGCACCTGTGCAAACACAAGCTAGTGACGAAAGCACTCTATGACCAGGAAGGCACTTTGTCCTTATCGATCTATAATCTTGATGAACAAATCGAGAGGTGCTTGCGGCGAGGCCATGGCGATTTATTTGATCTAGACAAGGCAATAGTTCAAGCATTGAGAAATTTCCATTTTTTTCAAATATCGGATCTACTACAACAGAAGAAATGCCTTATGCTTATTCAAAGAAAGGGAAACATCAGGAAGATTGATATTCAGTGGAAACAAATTTGGAATATCCTACTACATCAAGGTCTCTTATAAAGAATGAAACAAAATGATTGCATGAAGGTGGTAGTAAAAGGTGATCTTCAGAAACCAAATCATTACCTGAACATGTCAAACTTCTTGCAGAAGGTGGTAGTATAAAGTAATCTTCAGAAAATGTTGCAAAGTCCATAATCAAGAATTCATTCCCATTAAATTTTCCCAGTTACATGTCGATGCAGGCATCATAAACTTTTGAGAGCCTCGTTCCCTGGTTATATACCCACCTTCAACTACCAAGATAATATTCTTGCAAAGAGCGGCAACCTCTTCGACCCAGATGCAATCATATGCATAGGAATAGTGAAAAAATATGCAATACCGATAGAAAGTTGATTGTATGTGGAGTTTGTTACTACATCCAAAGGCCGATGAACAAACTTTGACAAATAATCTGACTTTCTGTCGAGTCTGTTACCACACCCAGAAGTCGCTCAACAAACTTTGAAATAGAAACTTCTATAATTTTAGGATGTTGATTCAACCACCCATACAGTTTCTCACATTCGTGAGGATCCAAATTTATAATTTCCTTCTGAGTATATTTGCGCATGGAGTAATATTTGGTGTCTTTCCGAATATTCCAGACCATTTTGCAAGCCACGATATGTGCGACTCCTCTGACGAAAGATAAATTCTTGTGTGGTCTACAGGATTTGATACATTTGACAAATCTGTGTTGTTGGAAGAAGCTATATACTTCAACAAGAGAGAATTTTGCAGGTGACTTGAAAGTCCCTTCCAATTTCCAGTAACAAAAAAAAGAAGTTCAACATATAAATCTTCAGGTAGGCCTTTCAACCAACCAAAGCATTGAATACAGGGAGAATAACAATCATAAGATACTTGAATTTTTTTGTGTCTGAGTTTCTATTGGCTAACATAATTTTTTTCGCTCAAAGCCGACGTCACATAAAACCATTCCCTCGTCTTTTAATTGAGCCTAAATGGCATATCTAAGTTGTCTCACATGTGGATGACCAAGAACATTACAACAAAGGCACTTTAAAGCCCAAGTTTTCGATGATAGAGGGAAATGGGAATAAGTATTTAAAATGAATGCTGGAGAATGGTAGTATAATCTTCTGTAAATCTTGGTTTAATTCGTTTTAATGGCAGATGTCCTCAATCTTTTCGCCTATTAATGCCAATATTTTGGAATATGTGTGTTGAATCGTCACTAATAACATGAGTTAACATTTCCATATGCAAGCATATTCTCAAATATGACAACCTGTAATATATGCATAGTATTAAAGAGGGACATGATGTCAAGACCTTTGTGGATGACAGTGGGGTAGTACAATATTGCACTGTTACTATGATGGTGCCTTAAAAAAACTAAAATAACCAACAATTTTTTCCAATTCAAGATGGACACAAAAAAATCATCAGATCCCATAATATTCGCCCGTTAATGTGTTTTAATGGGAGATGTCCTCGAGCTTTCCGCTTATTAATGTCAATCTTTTCGAACCTGTCTGGTGAGTTGTCACTAGTAAAATCATAATTAATGTGCATTGGGAAGGGCGGAAGGTGGTGGGGATGGAGGGGAGCAAAAAATGATTTTAAAATTTTGTGAACCTGGGAGTCCATGAACCCGCGAAACTTTGAAGACTCGACTAAGTATGGAAAGGCGAGTCGGTTAGACAAAGTCATCATAGGTAGAGTTAGTCTTGCGAGCTTGAGGAGTCTGGTGTCGAATTGTATATCACCGAAGTTTTGGGTGCAAGATGTATACCCCGAACACGAGGCACCAGAGTTCGATAGCGCCTATCCGCGAACCCGCATTCATAAAATTGGCTAAGTATGAAAAAGAATGGTGGTCGGTCAGACTCGTGATGTGAAGATATAGATGGAGATGAGGATTTGTCAGTTCGCCAGCTTGGGAACCCGCGAGCACAGAAACACAACTAAGTATAGAACCAGAAATGCATAATAGATGGGAAGAAGAAAAGGGGAAAATGGGTAAGTTTAGAAGAGGAAAAAGAAAGGGAGATAAGAACTTTATCTCTCACACAATAACACTTAGTCTCATAATTATGAAGCCATAGAAACACATTAACTATGAGAAAAACATTCTCAGCTATGAAATATAGTTGGAGCTCGACAAACTCTGGTTCAAGTCAAAAGAGATGTTTATATCTACTGCAAAAATTTTCATATTATTTTATCTTAATAGTATTTTTTGGTGGCTCAATTGTAAAACCATGTTCCAAATTTCGTTTCTCAAGTGGAGATGTGTTTGTGAAGACACATTTCCTTGAACCACATTCTAGGGGCAGGGAAAGTGCAACGTAGAATGTTTGCTCAATAGAGATTTGTTGAAGACTAAGCAATGTATTTCCAAGTGCACTTATCATTTGCATAGTATCAATGTGATTTGTTTCATGTTCTTCGTGTATTCTTCTGAATGCACTTGTCATAGATTTGTCAAACTTTGCCATGTCACTATGGCTGCGATAGAGGTGGGATCTTTGGCGAAAAACAACCTCAAGAATAACACCAGGACATCATCACACTCCTATTACTCCGGTCATAGTAGTGACATATGAAATATGTTATGCAAGAGGATTTTGGCTCAGACATTCCCAGTATTGAAAATTCTTACTTGCAAACTAGAAATAGTGAACAACAATCAACAAACATGAATGCAACCACGACACCGAGACTCACCGGTGAATGGGAAAGGACAGAAGCGCAACCCCTCGCCTGCAAACTACAACAATATGTCCAACTGCGGATGCAGGACCCCAACCCTGCAAAGTTGAAGCAAAGAAGAGAAAGCGGCAAGCAACAAATAATGCCCAATCGAGCTAGGAAGGAACTAGATTTCTTTTTAAAGGAGGAAGGAAGAGAGTGCAAAGACATATTGTCTTTCAGTTTCAGTGTCTGACATTATTCTAAACTAGTGAATAAGTATGAAGAGGCCCAACTGTAGCTACAGAACCTCAACTCTGCAAAGTTGAATCAAACAACAATAAGCAACATCCAACAAACCAACGAGCAAGCATCAACTAGTCAACCATGAATGTCGGTGAAGAACAATATTGCCTAAATTTACTATAGACAAGATTGTATAAAAAAATTGAAGGAATATATTGTAACATGCCTGTTAAGAAAACATTTCAGGTTGTGAGGCCTAACAGGTAAACATGTAATACTGTAAGGACCGTGCAAAGGCCTCCCACTGTGTAAACATTTAAGAAAGTTGCAGTTTGCTCGGTTGGCATTCTGCATCCGCAATTGGAACTGCGCTTCTGTCACTCCCCATTCACGAGTAAGTTTCACTGCCATGGTTGCATCCTTATTCATTGTGTGTGTGTGTGTGTGTGTGTGTGTGTGTGTGTGTGTTTCTTTTTATTTTCCTTGTTTTCAAGTAAGCATTTTAAATACTGGGAGGGATCAAAATCCTTTTGCAGAACATTTTTGCATGTGACTACTCAAAACCCACCTCCATAACACCCAGTGACATATAAAAAAGGAAATCAAATTTTCTCTTCACATACGAAGATGTTCTGCAATAGGATTTTGACTCATGCATCTCTAGTATTTAAATTTTTCACTTGCAAACTGAAAATAGCAAACATCAAACAACGAATATGAACGTAAACCTAGCAACGAAACCCACCCGTCAATGGGGAATGAAAGAAGCGCAGTTCCAATCGCGGTTGTAGAATCCCAAGTGTGCAAACTGCAACAACAACAACAGGAAAACAAGAAACCAATCAACAAGCAACGAGAAAGCATCAACCAGTGAACCAATAAAGCCGCTAAGAACAATATTGGCCGCCACTAAAGAACAATATTGGCCATATTCACTGCAGAAAACATTGCAGAAGACAAAAAATAAAAAATAAAATCGGACGAAAATGTATTGTAATAGGCTTATTAAGCAATGCAGGAACACAACTATAGCACCGCGACCCACCGATGAATGGAGAAGGACAAAAGCGCATCCCTTGGCCTGCAAACTGCAACAACAGGTCCAACTGCAAATGCAGTACCCCAACCTTGCAAAGTTGAAGCAAACAAGAGCAAGAAGCAAACAACAAACCAATGAACAAGCACCAAAAGACCCAACTGCAGCTGCAGGACCTCAGCTTTGCAAAGTTGAATAAAAAAACAATAAGCAGCATCCAACGAACCAAGGAGCAAGCATCAACCATTCAACTAGGAATGTCAGTGAAGAACAATATTGGCCAAATTCACTGCACACAAGATTGTATAAAAAAATCAGAGGAAAATGTATTGTAACACTATTGTTAAGCAAACATTTCAGGTTGAGGCCTGTCAGGTAAACATTTAAGGATGTGAGGACCGTCCAAAGGCCTCCCACTATGTAAACAATTAAGAAAGTTGCAGTTTGCACGATTGGTATTTTTCAATACTGGGAGCGATCAAAATCCTCTTGCAGCCCATCTTTGTATGTGACTACTACGACCAGAGAAGCAGGACTATAATGATGTCTTCATCTCACTCCTGATCGCCAATGTTCAATACATAACCCACCTCCATCGCAACCACAGTGACATATAAAAGAAGGAAATCGTATTTTCTCCTCACATACAAAGATGTTTTGCAAGAGGATTTTGACTCAAGCATCTCCAGTATTGAAATTTCTCACTGGCAAACTGCAAATAGCAAACAACAAACAACGAATAAGAAGCTAAACATAGCACCGAAACCCACCCGTCAATGGGGAACGACAGAAGCACAGTTGCAATCGCGGTTGCAGAATCCCAAGCGTGCAAACTGCAACAAGACCAACAGGAAAACAAGAACAACAACAACAGGCAATCAAGAAACCAATGAACAAGCAATGAGCAAGCATCAACCAGTGAACCAGTAATGCCACTGAAGAGCAATATTGCCCATATTCACTGCAAAGAACATTGCATAAAAATAACCAAAGGAAAATGTATTGTAACAGGCATGTTTAGTAAACATTTAAGGCTGTGAGGCCTGTTAGGTAAACATTTATGTCTGTTAGGACCGTTGGAGGGCCTCACGTTGTGTAAACATTTAGGAAAGAATGCAGTGTGGCAGGTCTGTTATGTACGCAAAAATAATTATTATATTATTTTATAATAATATAAAATAATAATAATAATAATAACAATAAAAAAATAGTAGCAATAGTTCGAACAATAGAGGCTATGCAAAAAAAAAAAATTAGTCAAAGGACAAACTAATATGAAGTCAACTAATAAAAAACCGACTCTCTATGCTCAAAACTTTAGATATCTAAACATTTCAAAAAAATAGTAAAAATTCAGAAAGACTGTAGATGATCAAAAACTTTGGATATGCTAACATATAAAACATTGAGAATAGTGGAGCTAACAATAAGTCCTCCAATCTGTTATCCAATCAGATCATGACATATATGGTATTTTTTATTATATACAAATCAATGTTTTTAGTTCTCTAGTTTCAACAATAAAGATTATACAAATATTTTTAGTCAAAGGACAAACTAATATGAAGTCAACGAATAACCGATCGCTATAGTCCCTCTACGCCTTCGACAGGGACTAATACAAGTTCTATTAAATATAAAGTGGATCCAGAAAATAAAATAATAATACATTATTGAAATTATAAAATTCAAAATCATATTAAAGGTTTTGTTAAAAAGAATCGAAGTTTAATTAAAAAGAGATATTATATAAAAATGTTACATATATATTTAAAAATAAATATATCTTAAAGAGGAGTTATAAGAAAGTATAAAAATTAAAAGGTATTATATTAAAAAAAGGGGTGTTTTTAAAATTTCAAAAGTTCGCTAAGTTATAAGAACTATAAATATATATATCTTAAAGAAGAGTTATAAAAAAGTATAAAATATGAAAGGTATTATTTAAAAAAAGGGGTGTGTTTAAAATTTCAAAAGTTCCCTAAGTTATAAGAACTACAGAAGTACGGTTTATACAAGGAAAAAGAATAATCCGAAGTTAAAAGAAAGGGTTATATATTTAAAGGAAAGAAGAATTTATATTTAGTAAATGAAGAAAAGTAATATAATTTATATTTAGTAAATGAAGAAAAGTAATATATATATATATATGACTTTTCTTCATTTACTAAATAAAAATTCTTCTTTCCTTTAAATATATAATCCTTTCTTTTAATTTCGGATTAATATAATGAATTAAGTGACCAGTGGTTGGCATAGTCCCATCAGGTTAACAAGTGGAGAGAAATTTTTAGACGAATCTTTCCTATAAAAATGTTGCAAATTTCTCTGATCTGCGTGTGACTAGACTTCAATTTCGATTGCTAATGTTCTCCTTCCTTGCCTCGCGGTAGAATGTTATGCAACTCATGTTTTTTCTTTTTCTACGTCTCGCTAAGTAAATTCATGGGGTTTTAAACTCAACACATATCTCAAGGTTCAACTTATAATTATATAAATGAACTTAGAATTATATAAATGGAGTTTTGTTGTGAAAAATAAGGAAGATTCCTTTATGCTTATAAGAAAATACGTGGATCTCTTATTATAAGTTAATGGAATTATTCAAGGAAAGAATATCAACTTTGTTATTTTTCCGAACGTAAGGAAAAATCACATTAATGTTGATTTAATGAACCAATTAATGGTTTTAGAACAAAATATAATTGGAAATGACACGTGTTTTTCCGATGAGAAATATGAAATTAAAAACCTACAACTATTTATTGGTGACTGCAAATTCATAGCTCAATTCAATGTGGTATCAATGTATCAAAACGATGTTGTATCAATGTATCAAAACAATGTTGATATAATTCTAGGGTCAACTTGGGTAGATACATTGGGTACTTTTATTTTCAACACAAGGAGAAAGTTTTTGACATCTTCTTATAAGAAGAAGAAAATCACATTGAAGGATGTTACAATGAAGTCAATTTCAGAAGCTCCATCATCAGAAGACTTGAAGAACATATCAAAAGTGATCCTTCAAGATAACCAGAAGTCAACACAAAATTTGCAAGATCAACAAAAAGAATGTGACAAGATCATCATTGAAAAAGACGAAGAGATTTCTCTCCTAATAAATCATAATTAGAAATTACTTGCAAAAATCATGAAGTCCAAGGAGAAGAAGTGATGTTTTCAAAAGTTGGAACAAGAAAATCAAGGTTTCAAAGAGAAATTAACTGAAAAAGAGAAAGAAAGCTCATGCCTAAGGAACCTTGATCAAAAGTTACTAGAACAAATTAAAATCTTAAAAGACTAAAGAAAGGAGAATCTAGAATAAAAAAATAAAGACGACAAATCAGAAGATAAAGAAGAGATTTTATGTTTACAATGACATAATCAGGAATTACTAACACAAATTAAAAAGCTTAAGCATGATAAGATGTCTTTAAAAGGAGAGCTAGATCGCAAAACATCAATAGTCGATAAAGAGACAATGACTAAACCTATGGAACTAGCGAAGTCTTTAGATCTAAAAATCCCAATTCTGGATAAGAGAATTAATACAAGCCTAGTCAACTTTACAACTCAAAAGGATGCAAATCCAATTGATGTAAAGAGGTCTTCAGATTTCGAAGTAGAAACAATCAAGGGGTATGAAGAAGACTCAATTCCAAAAGTTAATCAAGAAAAAACTACAAGTATACGAAGTAAATATCAAGTTGCAAGGATGCCTTATCGACATCCTAATCAAAAAAGTCGATACTTCAACCGATCAATGTATCAACAGAAACAAATGACCGATATGTCAAAGAATATTACTTCCAATACAAGTGGTGCTCAAAGTAGAAGCTATCATGGCAATCATAATACATCAAGTTCTTTCCAAGAACTCTATAAATGTCCAATTCTACAGAAGATCAAATTAGGGTGGACAAACTCTTTTACAATTCAACAGTTCTGCTCAGTGCTTAGAAGATCCTATCGTTTCAAGTCCTCAACGATCACTAATTCAGGAATGAAGAATCAAGAGAAAATATTACAAGCCAGAGCAAGAGATAAGTCTTCGATAAGTATGCTTTGAGGACAAAACATTTTTAAGGGGAAGACAATGTTATGAACACAAATAGATATAAATAAATAATAATTAATAATAATAACTAATACTCAATAACTAATATGTTATGAAGAGACACCTTCTTGATGAAAGGTCGTGTCTCTTCACGAAAGGGAACCCCTACGTGGGTATATATGCGTGCCCTCACTCTCATTGTATTCTTATCTTATTCATTCTCTTATACATTTATATTTTATTTACGGTCCTACATGGATTATTGTGTTATATTCCAAGTATTTTGGATATTTCTTGTGTGAGGGAACTTTGTTTGTCTCACACTCTTTGTTGTCCCTGTCGTCCTCCAATGTTGCCTTGTGCCAAACATCCTAGGGTGATAAACCCCAATTCATTTTTTCATTTCCATTTGAATGCACCTTCTTGTACCAGTGTCTGAATGGAGGGTCGAGCGAAGGGGCATTAAAGAACCCTTTGACTCTGTCTAGATCTCCTTGTAAGCTTCCTCAACTATTCCAACAACCAGAGTATGTGTGGAGTGAATACTCCTCATTCGAGACTCCCTCATATTAATTGTTCACGTGATGAGATATGATTGAACCATAGGCCTTTGAGGGGATGCCTCCCGAACTCTAAGGGCATGTGATGTCCTCAGTCATGGCGCGAAATAGCCCCCCGTCACCCCATCCAGGGACCTAATTACATGCTTTAAGGATAATAATGTTATTACTTTGTTATGCACTTAAATGTCATTATTGTAAATTTGTTTGAATCCTTGAATAAAAATATAGGATGTTTTTAGTGAGGTGTCCACCAAAATCTATGATGTAGTCTAAACGTTCTACGTTTTTTGCTTTTTCCTACAACTACAACCAAAATTCGAAAATGCAATCGTTAGTGAAATCATAATTTTACAGTGCCCAAATTGTGTTTTTGAATGCATAAATCAATTCAACACCCTCTAAAACCTCCAAGACACCCAAAATATGTAATCTCAACATTGAAATGTACCATTCTAACTATTTTTCTAAATTTATGATCGGATTCCTTCAGAGAAACATTCCTAGAAAAAGAATAAAAACGTAGAACGTTTAGACTATGTCATAAGCTATTGGGAGAGACATTTATCAATTTGTGTGTTTGTTGACTTCATTAAATAAGTAGTTTTACTACATTATTTTCGTCCCTTTTTTTAACATAATAGATTTTGTATAAATAAATTCTTAGGTCTTGGAAAAATAAATGAAACAAGTGAGTATGTTAAAAAATGGTTAGTCTGTAAAAAATATAATTTAAGAAAATAAATAAATTTAAAGTTGAATATAAAAAGTGAAAAAGTAGGTGATGAATAGTAATAACATTAAACAATGAGAACCCCAAAGGGGTTGGATCCAATGGTGGAAAGCGAGGAGTTTTTCACCGTTGAGCAAGGTTCAATTCCCGTGAGGGCTTTACCTGGAGCCATGGGAGCACCTTGAGGTAGTGGTCGAACGTGTGGTTGCACCCAGAGATACTATATTAAATGGTATCGTGACCCGTGCACAGATAAGTGGATCAAATCCCACCCCCATGTCCTACAAATTTTTGAACCCCAGATGGGGTGACAAACGGCAAGGAGGTGGGAGCCAGGTGGCGTCGGGCAGCGCAGGGGGGTATTAATCCCTACCACTAGCCTCCCGTGCCCCCCCCATTTTGAATGACTAGCATTCAATGCAATTCAATGGAGGTGTGCTAGGCACCTCGAGGCAATTTAAGAAAATCTCGTGTGAACCAGGCCGGGTGTACCTGCACCAGGCTTGTAGTCACCTCGGCCCTAATGGCACCCACTCATGTCAATTCGTGAAGTTTTATGGAGGCCGGGATGATGGACCATTGTTTCACTCCTCCCTGGAACTTAGCTTGTCTGCTCCTTGGCCTTCCCCGAATCCTCCACAACGTCTCTGCTCTATGCCCACCATTGCCCTCTCTGGTTCAGCTCTCCCAAGCCTACAACATGCCCAGGGAGCGAGGCAAGTCCAAGAGAGGCCCACTGTATTATAGTGCCTACACCAGACATAATTGCCTCCCCCCCACCCAGCTCGCCCTCATCATAGCTAGTAGTATCAGGCAAAACCAACCCCCCATTGATCCTCGTGGTGGCCCCTCCATGGCATAAATTCCCCCTCTCGCAAACTCTGCCCCCCACTCAGCCACAGTCCTGAATTGGACCCTCCAAGATCCTACTCTCTCGATCACTTCTTTAGCACTGGCTCTTGCATAATGGAGGAAGAGATTCCCCCTTGCTAGCAGGAGACCCCTTGAATGTTATGGCCACGGTGGATGAAGATGATACAGTGAATGCAGTGGATACAGTGGATGCAGAGAACACAACGGAAGAAATGGATGCCGAGATGATGGAGGATCTGCCTCCGTCGACCCCACTCCAATTCGTAGAGGAGCACATTCAAATCATCTTTGAGCTGCGACAAAAAATGGATGAACAAGCCCATATCCAGAACTTCTTAGGACAACGCTTGGACCTCCTGATGGAATCGATGTCAACAACCCTGA
>JASDQU011402484.1:33067-47957 GCA_032191745.1 Picea mariana | reverse complement strand
GGCGAAAACATGTTTCTTATATAGACACGCAATGATGTGAATATATTTTTTGGATTCTTTTACTTACAAAAAAAATCCATTAAACAATGAGAAAGACTAAATGTATTATGATTTTTTTATTTTTTATTTTCTATTAATGTTGTAAAATAAATCTTTACTAAATTTGTAATTTTGAATTGTTGAAATTGTTGTTTTTAATGTAAAAATGGTTTGAATACTCTTGAATTCAACCACTCTACCTTAATTTTGCAATGTTAATGATTGACATCTACCATTCCATCAAATCAAAAATTATTCTTAACCAAAATTACAATGTGCCCTCTCTAGTTATTTTGAGCTATTGAACAAGACCCATTTCATACAATGTTTAAACCATTATAAAAAAATTATAGAACAATAAGTAATTGTCCTCAATAATACATTAAAATAAAAAATAAAAAATTAATCACATTAAAATCAAAACAAAACATGTTACAATGATTTATTTATTTATTTTTAAATAAATAAAGTTTAATAATCACATATAAAAGTTGTCACATGACACTTTTAAAAATCTCATATTAAACATTTTTTTTTAAATCACACTCTTAAAAATGGATGTGCTTTAATAACTTCTTTAATCAATTAAAAAAAAACGAATTTAAAATTTTTGAAATTTGTTTTTAATTTAGTTATTTTATTTTAAACAATAATAAAAAAAATTTACGTAAAACTTTTAAAATTTTCATATTAAATATTTTTTAAAATAATTTTAGAAAATCATATTTCATTATTAATTTTTTATTAATTAATTAAAAATAAAAATAAAAAATTTTAAAATTTCTAAAATATATTTTAATTTCTAATTGAATAACATTGTTTTTAAATTCTTTAATTTTTTTTCATAAAATTTATACTAAAAACTAAATTAATATAAAATCACACATCTTAATTTGGAAATTTAAATAATTTGTAAAATATATCAACATGACTAATGGAATGTAATATGTAAATTTTGGTTTCCAAGCATGCCCATCTCCATGGAGATGCCTTGGTAAAAGAGTATCATAAAACTTAATATTGTAGTATATAAATAAATTTGTAATATTTATAATATTGGTAGGTTTTTAAATATTTTTTATATTTTTATGTGGTTTTAAATTGTTGATGAGATTTTGGTTCATTATGATAAAGTTAAAAGGGTAAACATTCGTAAATTACTTACTAGACATTAGCTTGTAGAATATTGACATTAACTAAAAATTATAATAACATTCAGATTAATTTAAACCTTATCCAATTAATTTCAACCAATTATCTATTCTTTAGATTTAAAAAAAAAATTATTCCTATGGATTTAAAAAAATATTTACAATATTTCTGTACCTACATAGTCATTGAAGCTTATCTTTCCATATTGAGAAAAAGGGAAAAAATATTTACAATATTTCTATATCTCTATAGTCGTTGAAGCTTATCTTTCCATATTGAGAGAAAGGGTAGTTTTTGGCTATTTGACCATAACATGTCTCTCTCCTCCAAGCTAGTGGACAGTAGTGATGATCACCTCCCCCACCATAAAGTTTGAACTGCCGAAAGTGATTTTAGATCTTTTCTATGTATTTGGTCATGGTAAGTCCACGTTATATACTCAACATCGACACGTATTGCTTTTTAAGACTTTCATGTAAGCTTCACGTTTCATTCCTAACTCAAAAAGGCAACCACGTCATCGAATTTTAATTAACATTCAAAAATACTAGCTGCCACCTGTTACATTCTAAAGTCAAAGACCAGGGCCCATATCACCGTGCCGTGATTCACATAGCTACGGTCGAAACCTGAACGGACGTTGTCTTTGACACGTGTCCACTATAAGTATCAAAAGCGATCCCCGTCGGTAGTCTTTTCAAAACAAGACGGAGGAGCTCTGCAGGGGACGGGCACCTGCCAGTCACTACCTGCACCGTTGAACGCATGGGCAGGAAGCATGCGGGAAGCTCCGGTAAACTATGGAACCCAAATACGCACGCTATAAAAGGGCTCTGAGGCTAGTTCAAAAATTGAAGGTGAGCGGTCAAGTATTTGACAGAACGCACGAATGAAAAACGGTCACCGAATTCGAAATCCAAAGATAATTTTTTGGTAATCTTCCCAAGTTCACGGTCACCGAATTCGAAATCCAAAGATAATTTTTTGGTAATCTTCCCAAGTTCCCAGAGATAAAGGCAATCAAACACATGATGACATATTATGGTGGAGAGGTTACTTAGAATGACGTAAATGTGTTAACAAATCCTGTACATTGATTGGATATAGATATGCTTCAAGGATAAGGATTTTTCTTCTGAGCTTGAAGGCGAGCAATTAAACGAGAAACCAGTTCGATCGATCAAGGATCCTTTGTTATTCGGCACAGCGGATTTTGCACGGTAATTTTCTTTTCTGCGGCCTTTTGTTTTCATTTGTTGTGAGATTTTGGAGGAAAGATCAATCAGAAAAGCCGGATATATAAATTCTCGTCCGGAAAATATTTCAGTGTTAGTCGTTTGCCATGAATTGAAAACCTTAGGCTGAAAGTGGAAAAAGATTTGAAGGCTGACGCTGTAAATATTGCAGTGTTCTTCTTGAAATCCTAAGGCTGAAAGAAGAAAAGATTAAGAGGCCAACTCTGTAAATATTGTAATCATCTTTTGTATATATATCTGTAATCACGGTGGACGAGATCTTGGAAGGAGAGAAACGAGATCCAAAGACTTACAGGATAGTTTCTGCAAGCAATTAGTGAGTTACATTTCAAGGTAAACTGTATAGTTAGGGTGTTAAATAGCGTAATTAAAGATCAATCTGTAGCGATTTCAGTTTAAATTGCCCAATTTCAGGTCAAATCGTCACAATTAGAGTTAAACTGCATAGTTTCAGCTTAAGTTGTAATTCTAGGTAATATTGTTGCAATTTTAGGTTAAATATCATTAGTTCAGGCCAAATTGAGCAAAAACAGACTAACTTACATAATTTCTAGGTAATATTGTTGCAATTTTAGGTTAAATATCATTAGTTTAGGCCAAATTGAGCAAACACAGACTAACTTACAGAATTTCAGGTTAAATAGTTGCAATTCGAAAAAAATTAAAGCAATTTTAGGTTAATTGTTGCATTTCGGGGTAAAATTGTACAAAATAGCAGGATTCCAAGATAAGGTTTCGTAATATTGATAATTGAGGGTAAATTGTATAGCTGGGGGTTAAACAGCATAAATCCAGGATATTTGTGAATTTAGGAAAATTATACGTTTTCAGGGTAAATTGTTATATACTGGACTTAAATTTTAACGATTGAGGTTTTAATTGTGGTTTTTAGTGGAGAAATAGATGGCTTTACTGGCTAATGATTGGCTGCTTGGGAAAAGACGGGCTTCAAGAGCTCCTGTATTTGTACCTGCAGTGGACATTTCTGCTGTATCTTTATTACAAGTTCTACTTCCTCTTGCTGAACAAGTAATATGTTCTGAGAAGCCTAGAGGATGCCAGAGGAGAAATGCAATCTGCATTACACGAAAAGTTAAGGTTTTGTCTATGCTTTTTGAAGAAGTCAGAGATTTGGGGGTTCCCTTGCCTCCCTCYGCATTGTTATGCTTCAGAGAACTATATGTTATTTTGCAGAAGACAAAATATTTGTTGGAGGACTGTAGCAGCGATGTAAGTTGTGTCTGGCTGATCATGCAAACTGAAGAAATATCAAATAAATTTTATGTTCTAACGMTGGACATAGCTACGGCAATGGATATTCTTCCCTTGAGATTGTTGGATGTTTCAGACGAGGTTAAGGAGCAAATTGAGTTGGTTCACGGTCAGGCCAGAAGAGCTAGGCTTTTCATTGACACATCTGAAGAACAGCTCTGCAGAGATGTACTCTCYGTTCTCGATGAGTTCGAGAAGGAGGTGACCCCCGATGAATCTAAACTCAGAAAGATTTTTGACAATTTGCATCTGAAAAATGCAAGGGATTGTCGAAGAGAGATAGAGTTGTTGGAGGAAGAGATGAGAAATCAGAACAAGCTAGGTGCATATCAAAATGTTTCAATTATTAATAGCTTGGTTGGCTTCATGCGCTATTGCAAATGTGTCCTATTTGGGGTCACAGATATGGAATTTGATGCACAATTGCAACCATCAAGTGAAGACCGAGTGTCTAGAACAGAGTCAGAGGATGTCCCTGTTATTCCAGATGATTTCAGATGTCCTATCTCACTTGATTTGATGAGAGAACCAGTCACTGTTTCTACTGGGCAAACGTATGATCTATCATCCATTACCAGGTGGTTTGAGGAAGGACACTCTACTTGCCCGAAGAATGGCCAGGAGCTTTTGCACACGAATCTTATTCCAAATCACGCTCTTCGCAGCCTTATTATTCAGTATTGTGATGTGCATAATATTCCCTTTGAAAAACCAGAAAAGAAAAAGAAGCATACTTCATTGGGAAGCATCGCTAGTACCAAGGCAGCTTTAGAAGCTACAAAGATGACTGCAGCGTTCCTTGTAGAAAAGCTTGCTACGGGACCTTTTGATGTGAAAAAGCAGGTTGCTTATGAACTTAGACTACTCGCTAAATGTAGCACGGACAATAGAGTTTGCATTGCAGAGGCAGGAGCCATACCTTTACTTGTATTGCTGCTTTCTTCACAGGATCCCAAAGCTCAAGAAAATGCTGTAACTACACTCCTAAATTTATCTATTTATGAGAGGAACAAACCTAAAATAATGGAATCTGGTGCATTACAGCCAATCATCAATGTTCTCAGAAATGGATGCAGTATGGAAGCTAGGGAGAATGCAGCTGCAACGCTCTTTAGCCTTTCCTCTGTTGATGAATATAAGAAATTGATTGGAGAGAGGCCAGAAGCCATTCCAGCCTTGGTAAATCTTCTTCGGGATGGAACTGTCAGAGGAAAAAGAGACGCAGTTACTGCATTGTTTAATCTTTCAGTTTTTCAGGGTAATGTTTCACGGGTAATAGAAGCTGGTGCAGTTCCTCTGCTGGTTAATGTTTTAAAGGATGACACTCGGGGTCTTAGGGACGATGCAGTTGGCGTTCTGGCTGTTCTTGTAAGAGAGCTAAAGGGATTACTTGCAATTAGCGAAACCTCTGCAGTCCCTCTAATAGTCAGTCTTTTAAGATTGGGTTCTTCTTCAGCTAAATGCAAGGACAATTGTGTTTCTGTTTTGCTACCATTGTGTTGCAGTGGAAGTGACAAAATTGTAAATTGTTTGTTGAGATCGCCATCATTAATGCCYTCTCTGTATAATCTTCTTACATCTGGTACTCCTAGAGCAAAAAAGAAAGCTCGCTCTCTTCTCAGAATCCTTCACAGTTGGGACCCTTCAAGAACTCCTCAAACAATTCTCTTGTCCGAGACTGAAACTTCAGTCGCTACAACACACTAGTGAAGCACCTGCCAGGTTTCCRCCAATTCATGCAGGTGTCTGGCTTTTACTTGAATAGATATTCTTTGGCAGACAAGGATCAAAATAAATATAAATGTGTCMKTTATTCGACAGGGTCTTGTCTTGTACAATTTTTAATCAGTTATAGAGTAGATGATTATTGTTCATTAATATGGATGGTATAGAAATTCAGGGTGTTTACYCTTCTAGGAGATGCCTAATTGCTCCCACTTTGCCAYTGTGKCTTSATGTATCTTTATGTCTYATTGACCTAATTTGATCATTTGTGTACATTCATATAATTTCTTTCTTTCTTCAAACGCATATATCTGAGTTGGACCAGCTTAATTGATATGTGCCCACTTTTGCTTATCAGTGAAAAATTTCGCGCATCGAATCTGGATTGGATATTCTCACACAGCCACCACACTATATCATCAATGTCATGACTTTTGCTGTTGAATGAACTAAATGTTGAAGATAAGATATGAGCATGGTATCGACATAAATCTCTTTTCCTCTTTAAAATCTATATTAGGAGATGAACTCCATGTTGCTTAAGAATAACCCCGACTTGAGGAGTGAATTCTGTGACCTTGTTATCATATAAGTTAAAATACGTGGCAGTAGATAGACAGAATATGCGCACAGAAAAGTACAAATTTTCTTTCTAAGCCGATTTGCTCCATTGTCAGGGCTGAATATTAGCTAAGAATACCCTAGGTGGATAGAGGACGCTAAAAGTTACTAAAAAGTCAACAGAGAGTGCAAATAGAAGTGCGAAGATTATGGTTTAATATTTGAAAAGTTATGGTACTCCCCTCTCAAGTGTGTATTACATTATTCAAGAAACGTACTACATTCTATAGAGCTTATATATTTATATGGATAGGTGATTGTGATAGAATGGCCTTGTCAAAAGAGGTTGCATTTAGTATTTTCAAAGATGTGTGACATAGTCACATACTCATGTTTAAACAAATACAAGAATTTATTCATCTATGGGGCATCCTTGGACTGTTGAGAGAGGCATCTGTCCTAGTTATATGTTGCATCCTTATTTGGGACAACCAAAGCTACTGATCTGATGAATTTGGACGAATCATCTTACAACCCAAGTATTGGCTTCCACAAACCTAGTATTAGATGCTGTGCGATCTTTCTATTATTTGATCTTTTGATGATGTTTTGAATGCTTAGAATAGTTAGTTAGATTGTAATTAGGCTAGAAACCAGAGTTAAATTATGATGATTATGATGAAGCCTTATATTCATACAGACTGCCTGCCTGGACCTGAAATACATTAACACAACAAACTTGATATTATAAGGTTAAAACTTGAGTTGCATGTAGACCTATTCAAGCACCAATGGTTCTAATGATTAAGCACAAGGTTAAAAGGTCAGTGTTAATCAGACCTACTCAACCATTAATTGTTGTAATAATCATCAACAATATATTAAAAACCAAACATCCTTTATTAAATATCTGATTAAAATCAATTTTCGATTTTGATTCTAAGAGAAGAAATCTGATAGACTAGGTAGGTATCGCATGACCTTAAAAGTAAAAACATAAACTTAACATATTGTCTATGCAGCTGATGATCATCCCTGATGTAGGGAATGTTACATGACTAGCTCAAAGCTACCACAAAGTTCTTCCTCCAGTGCTTATTGCTATACACTACTACCCCAATTACCACTTATAACCGTTAAAGATTTGAGGGAGGTCTATCATTCTGTCTATCTATAAAAGGAGATTATGAGATATTTTATAGAATATACTCTATTCATCCAAGAAATTTCCAGAATAATTTTATCTTCAAAGGGTTTGTTCCTCCTGCATTCCACAAAAACGCTTGGAAAGACCTTCAAAACTCCATGGATACCTGCCCATATACACTCCTCTGTCGCAAAAACACATTGGAACTTGGAGAAAACAGAGCACACCCTGAAGAAGAATACTTTTCAGTCACCAAGACATGGGAGGCAACCACCAGAGTAGGTTTGCACAATCAAAGTAAGGTCAAAAAGTGGCAGATCAATGATTATTGGGGGATAATAGAGTTTTCAAGATTGATAGGTTGATCAAAGGAATAGAATCACATAATCCTGCGACCAAACCCTGGCCTACATACTGTTGAGACAAGGGATTGCCTCAGATAAAAATGGGGGAGGAAAGGAGAAAATAAAAACAGAGTATAGCATTTGTTACCATTCCTAGATCAGAAGCAGCTTCTGCATTTAGAATTGAGCTTATACTCAAGATCATATCGGAGAAAAACATCAACAAGATTATAGAAGAAACCTCTGGATTCCTACAATGCAAATCATCCTTTTCAATTTGTATAATACTCAGAAGGGACTGAAGATGAGTTCTCTGAGCTCTATCAGTATTTCTTTGGCGAGACGTAACCAAACGGAATCTCGGCACAGAGGCCTACCTATCAGACTTTGGAACCAAAATGGTAAGGTCTAGCATGCGTAGTCTCAAAATAGATGTTGGGAAAGAAACATCGTTTGGTATTATACATTTGACAGCGGATGTTGCTTGTGATGTGGAAGAAAAAAGAAGTGGTTAATTTGGCCAAATGGTTCAGGGATTACATATGTCAGAATTTGGAGAGTCGATACCTAAAGGAGATGAAGCATCCAAATTTGATTCAGTTAATCATCACCTACTCTTTGAATCCCAATGTTTCAGGTACCCCTTCCTCACCTGAGAGTTGAGACTACTAGGTACAAAGTCACAAACAAAGGAAGCTAATTTTGAACAAGAATTCTGAGACAATGATGATGGTGAGGAAGTTGATGAGAAAAGTCCATTTGAGGCGTTGCGAAATGTTGTGCAGATTGAAACAGAACAGAGCCAGAAGTTGCACAATACACAAGATGAACTATAAGACGTGGAAATAATGTACTTTCAGAAAACCTACCTATCAGGAGATAAGGCCACAAACTCACATGAAAAATTAGAAATCCTAAAGAATCTATAAGAATAAAAATGATCATTAAGACCCTTCAAAAAGCTTTAGAAGAGACATCAGCAGAATGTGAAGATCTTGGGGCTGAACTTTGTCAGAAGGAAGACGAGAAGAAGATATCTGCAGGAAGACAAGATGTCAAACATAGAAAGAATTCCCTGAACCTGCTGAAGCTGAAGAACTACAAACAATGATGGATCAGTTAAAGCTACAAACAACACATTTGAAGGCGAGCGTCCTGTTAGACTTAAAGATTGTGAAAGTTGATTAGAAAGGCAAGGATGCTAACGGGGAATCCATGAATGACTTACTACCGGAAGAGAATATTTTGAAATATAGGTATTCTGCTAACATGCAGAAGGCCAAAGCCTTGTAGAGAAAACTTCAGAAGGATAAGCCCAGTTCCAGTATTTCTGTAGATGAGCCATAGTCCATATATTCTAACAATTTTGAGTATATCCTTTTGTTGATGGTGAGTTACAATTGATTGGTCCAGTTTTTAGGTTGAATGGAAAGGATGAGATTAGCAAAGAAGAAACACAGGTGACATGATGACAGGCGAGAAGGGACTTTTTTGAATGGAAAGGATGAGATTAGCAAAGAAGAAACACAAAGGAGGTGACATGATGACAGGCAAGTTATAAAACCAAGAAGATGCTTTGCTGACGAAAGTGAAGGAGAAAATTCTACAAACTATACTTTCACGAGAAAATTCTACATGTCTTACGTTTAAAAGTCTAATAGCTTGCATAATTGCTTTTACCTGGTATTCAACTAAAAACTATATTCATCAGAATTATACTTTGGGAGACACCTGTCGATGTTTTTAGGAAAATAATGTTTTGAAGGAGGTAGCTGCAATGTGTTGGGTGCCAACCAAGCCATATTGTTATTATCATTACATGGAGAATCAAGCACAGAGATCCAATCAAGATGTTGCAGGATTTCTTGCATAGCTTTGATGATATTCAACTTGCATAACCTAATGTGATCAAGGCAAGGCTTCTATTTCGTGTAATGTAGGAGAAATGCTAATGTTGAGCATAATTCCAAGCAAATCTTTGAAGGGTTCCAATTCGTCAATTATGTGAGGAAACGGAATTGTTATTTGGTAACTTTGTTAGTTCAAACTTCAGTACCCAGAACTATGGAAGAAGAATGGACTCGTTAAAGTTCTTTGTTGTTTTGGGCTTAACAATCTTATTTTTTTGGGAGGAAAACAATGTTCATTTTCTTCTAATTGTTTGTTAATTTATATTATAAATTATTATTGTCTTCAAACACTTAATTGTATTCAAATTCATTCTCAACATGAGGGTGAGGCCCTTCTTCCAGTGATACTTTGTGGATGTGAGCATTTCACCCTTGTCAATGCACATGAATACACTGGGATAAAATCTTTGAAGTGTGGTTTCTATCCTTAATGGTATATCCTCTAGGCACTGGTTGTTGGTTTCCTATCCTTGTTGGTATATTTTCTAGGCACTGGTTGTTGGATTCTTATCCTTATTGGTATATCCTTTAGGCACTGATTGTTGGATTCCTATCCTTATTGGTATATCCTCTAGGCACTGGTTGTTGGATTCCTATCCTTATTGGTATATCCTCTAGGCACTGGTTGTTGGATTCATTTTAAGGGTTTATAATTTTTATTAGTTTTGTTTTTTTATTGTAAAATAAAAATGAAGAATGTAAAATGCGAAAGTAAATCCTAGCAATTAAAATGAAACGAAAATTGAAACACAGTACTATATAAATTAAAAATATATAGTTAATTAAAATTAATTTATACAATATCAAAAAACTGCTTAAATACACAAGATAGATTGAAACGTACTTATCCAATCCTTGTCTAAATGGAAAAAACTAATGACTCTTTACCTTTCATCTACCCCTATGACTCTTAAACTTATATGACCTTTCATCTTCCAACTATTCAATTTCTAAGAAGTTGATTTGACACTTTTTGAGCATGATATTAAGACGAGAGAAAGTTTCTTCACATTGTTTTATTTTTTAAAGAATACACTTTCCACTCTGGGCTTGACTTGTCTAGCCAACCTAGATTCAAAATCAAACCTCCTTTTAGCCACATCCACAATTACATTGTTAAACCACTCTTGCTTCTTTGTAGGACTCATGATATATTCATGAAGAGTCTCTTCATTGATAGTCTCGGTGGTGGGCCACAATCTTTTTCAATTGAATGCGTTTGACCATTTTTTCTCAGAATTACTCCAATGGAATGATGCCACAGTATAAGTGAGGTGAGGTGGTACAATCATATTCCTTACCTGTTTGTGTTATGGTGTATGAGAGACATCATACAATATATATAATTTAAGTAGGTTTAATGGTTAAGAATGTGTTTCCTCTTTGGAAATCACATGTTCAAATCCAGAGGGGGTAGGGTATGTATACCTCCATAAACTTTAGTAATCAAATCTCTGTGCATAAGAGTCTCTTGTCCCACAAACAAAGGATCTCGTACACCAATGTGATATCTAGCTTGACTATACCCTTAAAAATAGATTATTATTATTATTATTGCTAGTAACTTATACCTACGTACTTTCCACATTAAATTCTTCCAAAACAAACTGAATATGCAATTCCACAACCTTGAACTTATCCCAAATTGGCACTCCATCTTGGATCGATGCATACAATGCCCTGCCACAGGGTACATTGCATCATCTAAAATTGTCTCTAACAAATTTCAACGAACTTTTGATCAACGTTCACACTGAATCCTGAAAAGTACACATCTCTGCAAGGTTATTGGAGTATGCAGTAAGATCTCCCAGCGAGGAACATTGCTTTACTACTACCAGAGGCAGTTTTCTGAACTCTAATCCATGTTAATTTTTACATCACAGTACAAATTTTCACTCAAAGAATAACCTATAGGTCCTAGAACATTCAAGAGTGCAAACACTGCATACTACAAAGCAATTCAAGTTGCAGATAATTAGTAAACGTGCTTCATAAATTTGTAATCTGTAAATTATGGACAAGCAACAAGTTTCCAATTGAAAATCACATTAATTAATAAAGAAAATCATAATGTCATCCAACACACAGGTTGCAAGTACTTTCTATCACAATAATTTCTCAACGCACACTAGATACTCTCTCACTAACCGATTGAACTAATGTGTCCTCCTTTTATAAAGGAAGGAAAGAGGGGTTACAAAATGCCATAAATGGCCACAAGWATGTGCCCTMATGGAGAGCCAGTGCTCCTCAAGGAATAATGTGCCCCAACATTAAGAGAGGCAACAAGGAGGAGCACACCCTACTTAGCATTGAATGCACACAAGGAGAGGTACTTAGCATTGAATGCACACAAGGAAAGGTGCACTCKAATTGCAGGTWACTCTTATCATTAATGCAACCATGCTYATGTGTAATYATGGTGGTCRATATCCATTYTAYYAYGCAGCATTGAATGCTAYTACAAGTGGTGCATAGGYTGTTGGATCTAAAAGYAATTCAAATYYGATGGTCTATATACCACCTACCCGATGTATAGAGTGTTRGATCTACTTTTAGATCCGACRACCTATCCACCACYCACCATAACATTCAATRCTGTGTAACARRGTGGATATTRCTCCCCGTATAAYCACCATAATTAAAGACAGTAAAGCARAACATCCRATATATCTCACCCCAATTGTAATCTAGTCCTGTGACAATAAAGCAAAACATCCAATATATCTCACCCCAATCGTAGTTGGGGTTTGAATCAATTTTACACATTGTATCCCCATAAAATGGCCTTGTGACCTTTTACTCCTCTGGTTCCTGTAATGTTTCCCTGTCTGGATTGATCTCATCATCTACCAGTGAACCATTGGCGATAAGTGTGAGATCGTTGAAGGGAACGAGGAAAAGAAAAACTGGGAGAGTTTAACCAATGCAGCAATTAAGTCTAGGAAAGCATACATTAAAAAAATATCACTGGAATGAAATGGAATCGTAATCCAAGGTGCACCTAGATAATTGAGGCAATTACTGGCAAATGATGGGAGTGCCAGATGTTGAGGAGCCTGATGTACTTGCTTGATTTTCTAGTGCAATTGACAGGTGGTTTGGTACTTCACACAATAGTCGTAAGTATAAAAGTAATAGTTTAAATGTTCTATGAAATGATTTTTTTTCTACAATATTTTTTGGTTACATTTATTCGAAATCTGGTGAGAAATTGTTAAATCCACAGATTTGAGTGATTATTTCTGTATAATCCGAATGCCCCAAGAGTTTTTCACCTTGTTGAATCCACTTTTACATTCAAAAATAGATTTTAAACAACAAAAAATAGTGATTTCGTGTAGATTTATATCATCTGCAAAAAAAAAACATTTCATAGAACAGTTAGACAAGGTTAGCATAAAAAACTAAAACTTTATACAGAAAACTCATTATCTTTGTTGTTTTTACTTTACAATGGGTAAACTATAGCCCTTTTTATAATCAACTTTTAACTTTGGGTTAAGTTCGATGTGCAATGATGGTGATCTCTTTTGACTTTTTCCATTTGAACTTAATTGCACAATGCATACTTGTCATTGTTCAACATTGTGACTTGTCACAAGGGCCGAAAGTTTCCAAAACTTCTGTCTCTTGCACCGTGGTGCACTCTCAATCTATTTCTTTCACTTTCATTTGTTTGAATCCTGGTGAACTTAGTAATCTTTTTATGTTGTGCGAATTGTGGTGAACTTCGTAATCATTTTATGTCGTGCCATGTTGCCAAGGTTAAGACTTTCAAATCTTGAGATTTCTCAGATGTGTGTTGCACTTCTAGGCTTTTTAATGGTGTTCCATGTCATAGGGTTGGATATATTTTAAGGTTGTGGCATTGTGATATGGAGCATCACCACTGTTGCTGCCATTTGTGTATTGTCACATGGGTTGAATCTTTGAAGTTGTGTCGGTATGTGGTATGTGATATGTTGCACGGTCTTATAATTTTGAAACCCATAAATGTTGTGCATTGTTGCATCATAAATGTTGTGCATTGTTGCATCATACAAAATCATAAAGGAGAGGAGATTTATCAATTTGTTGCAAAGATCTAAAAGGTCCATAGTTTGGTTGGATTGCACGTTGTGAGGGGTTTACAAAGTTAAAGTTTAAGTGATGTGTACTATATTGCAAACATACAAAAGATGCAAAGTTGGCATAGGATGCACAATGTCACATGGACTAGAAGTTGGAAGTTTAAGCGATATGTGCAATGTTATAAGGAGACAAAATTTGGAGCATATGCGTAAAGTTTCAAAACTTCACAAAATAAAATAAAATAATGATGATGAAAGAGATTGACAAGGGAAAATTAAGGTTGAGCAACACTTCATAAACAATCAAAAGTCATGGGTTCAAGGCTAAGAAGACTTTAAACAACCCAACTAAAGATTCCATGGAAAGCAAGGAACTTGCAAGTAAACACAGAGGGTTCAAGATGTACTAAAGCTGCAACAAAGAAATGGATGTAGATCAAAACTTAAGCTCATTCCATTAAAGTCAAAACTTTAACAAGTTCAATATCTCAAAATTGATAAAAATTAGGCGGGGTCTCCAATCTTTGCTTATCATTCTATTACAAAAGGAAGAACTTGGGGGAGTTGTTGTTGGCTCAACAATTGGTTACACACTAAGTGAACCATGAATCTTTGCAAACTAGTTGTTGGATAGCAAAAGGACATAAGGATGAAACAATCATCTTTACTTAAGGATCATGATTCCATGGGTCCCAATTGAAATTTTCTTTTAAACTAAGTGCACAAATATCTAGTTCGAAGCTTTAGTAACCAACTAGTCAGAGTTGCAAAATTGATCAAAATTAGGAGGGGTCCCCAATTTTTTCTCATCATTCTGTAACAAAAGGAAGAACTTGGAGGAGTTGTTGTTGGCTCAACAATCGGTGACACACTAAGTGAAACCACAAATATCTACAAGCTAGTTGTTGGATAGAAAAAGGCCCTAAGGAGGTAACAATCATCTTTACTTGAAGCATCATGATTTCAGCTATGGGTCCCACTTGAAATTTTCTTTTAAACCAAGTGCACAAATACCTAGTTCCAAGCTTGAGTAACCAACTAGTCAGAGCTAAAGGGTCAAATTTGTGGAGTTAATTCCATGACTTCCTTATAGCCTTAAATGATAGTATAGTACCCTAGGGTCGTTATAGATCACAGACAAATGTTTTCTTAGGTTGTTTGGTCATGTTCTCTTGGTGTCACTTCGTTGTCAACAAGTGTCCATAGCCCCAACAAATTTAACTTGGTATCATAGGGCTTCTTCAACTGCCAGTGAGCATCCATAACACCGATATAGATACGTGCATGTCCCACCACGACTTGGAACTCTTTTCCCAAGCCTTTATCTTTAAAATAATTCCTTTTTCTTTGAGCAAGAGGTGAATAGGGGGATATTAGTAATCCTTTAAAGGCACGAGGGATGATCCTT
>JASDQU011402484.1:21452-32015 GCA_032191745.1 Picea mariana | reverse complement strand
ACCCTCTACTTCTATTTATACTCTATCTATCCAAAAGAACAATCTAGAGGAAGATCCTTCTAGAAGTGGAAGCTTCTATTAGGTCTTATTACATTTGACTTATTCTTCCTTATTGCTAGGCATTATTAATATTGGCCTTTATTACATGGAATTGTATTATTCTACCTACGTGAGGGGTTAGAGAGGTTAGGTCCCTAACATGCCCTCCCCCTTGAAGAAAATCCTTGTCCTCGAGGCGTCATATGAGGGAATTGTTGTAGAATGGTGGTCGACTCCTAGGTGGCATCTTCGGGAGGTGTATCTTTCCATTGGACTAACACTTTATGGATGGTGCATTGATGGAGACAACGCTTTCTCTGGGCCAAGACTACTTGTGGTTGCAACCATATGGAACCTTCTTCATCCAACTCGGGGAGACTAGTTTGAGTGTGGCACTTAGTTCCAATCACCTTCTTTAAGCAGGAAACATGAAAACCAGGATGGAGCTTCAACTGACTGGGTAGAGATAACTAATAGGCCACCGATCCCACACGCTTGAGCATTGTATAAGGACCATAAAATTTATGCGCAAGTTTCTGATAGTGTTGAGCTTTGAGTGAAGTCTTCTTATATGGTTGTAGTCTAAGAAATACCCGGTCCCCTTCAACAAAATGGCATTCGAAATGACCTTGATCTTCTTGTTGCTTCATGTGATTCTGAGCCATGACCAAATTTTCTTTGAGGGCATGAAGAATAGCCTCGCGGACTGTAATATTTTTGTCAAACTCCTGAACCTTTGAGACCCCTAGCATATAGGAGAGAAATGATGGGGGATTTTGGCCACAGACTGCTTCAAAAGGAGTCATGCGAGTATTTGTATGGTAAGATGTGTTGTACCACCATTCAGCTAGGGGTAACCATTGAGCCCACTGATTTTTCCACTTAGATGCAAAACACCTCAAATATGTTTCCAAACACTTGTTGAAAACTTCAGTCTGGCCATCTGTCCAAGGGTGATAGGCAGTGCTACGATGCAATTGGGTGCCCTGTAGCTTGAAAAATTCTTGCCAAAAATTTATAGTGAAAGTGGGGTCTCTGTAAGAGACAATAGAATTAGGCATGCCATGAAGCTTGAAGATATTATCCATGAATATTTGAGCCACTATGGTGGTTGTGAATGGGTGTTGAAGAGCACAAAAATGAGCATATTTGGAGAGACGATCTACTACCACCATGATGATTGACTTATTTCCCGATTTAGGTAATCCCACAATGAAATCCATAGAAATATCTCGCCAAATAGCCGGGGGAATCAGAAGCGGTTGGAGTGTGCCTAGGGATTTGACAGTTTCTCCCTAATGGCTCGATTGTGGGTCAGACATGAAGTTCAGAAATCACTGTGGATTTACGTTGGGATTGCTTGCATAAGTAAAAATGGACTTTGTAGCAAAGATCTTCATTATGCCAAGAGTACCCTGGAGAAACAAGAGAATTGTGTTGCAATTGGTGGAGCAGGTTAGAAATTTTGGTATCTTACAATCATTCCTGACGAACAACTTGGAGCCAATCTGGTACAATGAAGGAGAGAGAGAAAAGGGACCCGTCTTCTTCATATTTTCGTGAAAGAGCATCAACCACTACATTTTCCTTTCCCTTCTTGTAAATGATCTCATAATAATAGCCAAATAACTTGGTCACCCATTTTTTCTGCGCCGAGGATGAAATTCGTTGTTCTAGGAAATACTTGAGACTCTGATGATCAGTTTTGATTTAGAATCGTTGAACTAATAAATAAGGACACCAGAGATCCACAGCATGCAAAATCACTAACATTTCCTTTTCACAAATGAATTGGCCCAAATGTCGCTCTGAAAGTTGTTTGCTAGTGAAGGCCAAGGGATTGCCATCTTGCATGAGGATGGCGCCAATTCCTTTCCCGGAAGCATCACATTCCAATACAAATGTATTTGTGAAGTCTGGGAGAGTTAGGACAGGGGTCGAGCACATAGCATCTTTTAAGGCTTGGAAGGCATGATCCACAGCTGAAGTCTAATTGAAAGCATTCTTTTTAAGGAGGGAAGTGAGAGGAGCTGCAATATTTCCATAATTCCGAACAAACTTCCTATAATAGCCCATTAAACCTAGAAAACCACACAAGCTCTTAAGAGTTTTAGGGCAAGGCCAATCTTGCATGGATTCAATTTTCTTAGGATCCACTCGGACACCATTCTTGCCGACAATATGACCTAGGTATTCCACTTTGGAGGCACCAAAGGCACATTTACATTGTTTGAGGAAAAGTTGATGTTTAGAGAGTAGATGGAGGACTTGATTCACATGGGAGAGATGGGATGGCCAAGTTTTACTATAGATAAGAATATCATCAAAGAAAACTAAGAAAAAATGACGGAGAAAAGGATGGAAGACATGATTCATAAGACTTTGGAAATTTGAAGGAGCATTACACAATCCAATGGAATTACCAAGAATTCATAATGACCCTCATGAGTGCGAAATGAAGTCTTGGGAATGTCTTCTTCTTTCATACGGATCTGGTGGTAGCTAGAACATAGATCCAATTTGGTGAAGTACTGAGCACCACTCAATTCATCCAAGAGGTCATCAATGATAGGAATGGGGAATTTGCCTTTGATTATGAGTTTGTTGAGGGTGCAAAAATCAGGACACATGCGCCAAGTACCTTCTTTCTTGAGTACCATGATCACATGGGAAGAATAGGGGCTATGTAACACACCCATTATCATAATTTTAAAATTTTGGGAATTATCTCCCATACATGAGAGATTTCCATAACCTTTACATTTGCGAAATTCCAACCCCTGGTTAAATATCGGGATTCGGTGTTTCTAATGTCAAACTCATCCTCCCCTATGACTCGCGATTCTCCGAACTCCGATGCGCTCCTCACGCATTAGCTCCCCTAGGCTGGCTCCGTCCTCATGTGACCTGCTACATACGTCCACCGCTCTATAGCTACCCATCGGGGTATTGGGGTTTCGGGATTCGTCCTGTCGTGAGTTTCTTGTTATCACAAGTCCCGAATTGTCGAACCCCGATCCCTCGGGATCTTCTGACACGCGTCCTCGTCATGAACGACTCAGATCTCTTCGGGGAATCGCGTATCGCGAGTTCACTCGACAAGGTTTCCTAGTACTCGAGAACTCCGAGTTCCCGATTCACGACCCTTCCGGATCTACTGACACGCGTCCTCCAGAATGGACGGTTTAGATCCTATCGGGAAATCGCGGATCGCGATTTCACATAACCAAGTTTCCTTGTATTCGAAAACTCCGATTAACAAAACTCCGAAGGTACCCGATCCTTTGCCACCTGTCCTCGCGGACGGACGGTCCGGATTGATTCTCGGGGTTTTCACTTGGATTTTCCCGAGCGCTTGTCCACGGAAATGCCGATTTCCCGATGGCGAATATCTCGATCCAACGGGTTACGGGATTTCTACCCCAGATCTAATGGTTCACATCACTTCCTCGCACGCCTATCCCTGTGCTTAACCCCTGCGCAGCTTCTCCAGATCCAACGGCTGACGGGTAATGTGAACCGAGACCTAACGGTCCAGATTCATTCTGTTGGGTCTTGGGATTTACGATCCCAATTTCTCGTTGCTCACGGGGAGAGAGGGCAAGGCATGTAACGCTTGCGTTACTTTCATAAATCTAATGGTCGTGGATGACTATGGAATCCTCCGACGAGATCTCATTCGTCGACTTGTTTGTCGCTCAACACTACTATCTTGGAACCTCAATAGGATCGTTCTTCCTCGTACAGGGTTAATAATGCCTGTGCATTCAAATCCTTATTCCTGGTTCTGGGTGCACCTTTCCAAGGAGGGAATCTTTGTGAAGAGATTCTTACCGGGTCGTTCCCGAGAACAGGTAAAGGAAGACAACTTTACGAGGGCAGATGGGCATGGTTAGCTTCATTTTATTGACGTAATTCGTGCATGGTATCCTTTGTAATAAGCATGTATCAATTTAATCACATCAATCACTACGCGGACACTCGTATGCTGTAATTCTTCACAATTTTACAAGTTCTATGAGCTAACATCTACTCCATATTAACGATTCTTGTATAGACAATTCCTTCACAGGGAACATTTACAATTCCACAGTCCATGAATATATGTGACAGCATATAAATTTCAGAATGCAATATAAGTAAAACACTTATCGGAATTAACTTCAACAATGGAAGCGACTGCTGAGAGGGGTGCTCGTTTCCACCCAACCGTAGGCGTAGCAACTCCAAATGGATTTACGACTAGCCACCCCCGAGCTGAGACCACGATTTCCTGAGACCTGCATCTCTCTATCTGCCAGTGTCCAGGAGCGAAGGTTGCAATTCCCCCCTCCTGCGATCACTCACTCTGCGTAGAAAAACAACGCCTGAGTTCCCCTCGCTTTCCGCCCTTTTCAATCGCTTCCGCCATACGCCTTCTCCTCTCACGAGGTTGCGTGTGGCACGATTACCCCTGCGCTGTCAGTCATGATGGCTCTGTGGATAGGCGGTTCACCTCCCCATCCCTCATCAAGCCATCAACCTACCAGCCTGCAAGGCATTTATTTCAGGGCTAGCGAGCTGCTTTTGGTTCTCCGGGCCAGTGGAGTCCAAATACGGTGTTTTTATTCTTGGTGGAAGTTAACGCCCCTTTTTCAAGGTGCCCTCCACCACCATCGTGGTCTCTTTTCCGCACATCCCCTCTCAGCAGTCTTACAAAAATTTCAAANTTCCACCCAACCGTAGGCGTAGCGACTCCAAATGGATTTACCACTAGCCACCCCCGAGCTGAGACCACGATTTCCTGAGACCTGCGTCTCTCTATCTGCCAGTGTCCAGGAGCGAAGGTTGCAATTCCCCCCTCCTGCGATCACTCACTCTGCGTAGAAAAACAACGCCCGAGTTCCCCTCGCTTTCCGCCCTTTTCAATCGCTTCCGCCATACGCCTTCTCCTCTCACGAGGTTGCGTGTGGCGCGATTACCCCTGCGCTTTCAGTCATGATGGCTCTGTGGATAGGCGGTTCACCTCCCCATCCCTCATCAAGCCATCAACCTACCAGCCTGCAAGGCATTTATTTCAGGGCTAGCGAGCCGCTTTTGGTTCTCCGGGCCAGTGGAGTCCAAATACGGTGTTTTTATTCTTGGTGGAAGTTAACGCCCCTTTTTCAAGGTGCCCTCCACCACCATCGTGGTCTCTTTTCCGCACATCCCCTCTCAGCAGTCCTACAAAAATTTCAAACTGTCATTTACATTCATTGACCTCTTCCTGCAGGTCCATTTACATTACATATTCACACTTATGAGTTTTTGCCATAGTCCTTGGCTAGTTCAGTTATATTTACAATCTGGGGGAAACAGGGTGTTACAGGCTAGTACTAGGACATATAGCACCAGCTTCTATTAATTCATGAACAATTTTCTCAATTTCATTCTTCCGAGCAAAGGGATGGCGATAAGGCCGAACATTGGGAGGAATACTTACCGAGATGAGAGGGATGGAATGATCATGGACTCCACTGGGAGGGGGAAGGTCTTGGGGAGTGGTAAAAACAACATGGTGGTAGGAGAGGATAGATTGGAGGTCGGGATGCACATAAGGTGTCTCAACAACATGAATGGAGTGGAGTTGGGATATAATTCCAGAATGACCTTTTTTTAGGATCTTTCCATGCAATGGGAACTGATGATCTTAAGGGAGCCTGCGGTGATGCCTTAGAACTTACATTGTTGTCCCTCCTATTGGAATTGCATGGTTAAGTCCTTAAAATTCATGAGAATGGGACCTAGAGTGCGTAAACATTCGACACCAAGAACAATGTCACAACCACCCATGTCTATAGAAAACATATGGGATTTCAGGGGATACTGACCAATTTGGAGTCACACATTTTCACATCATCCCCCACATTTCATGGAACCACCATTTGCAATCATGATTTGAAAATTATTGACGACACATATGTAACAATTGACTTATTGGGCAATGCATCGATGAATAAAGTTATGGGTACTACCACTGTCCACAAGGATGATGACTTTCCTATTTTTTATGCAACCAATTAATTTGAGAGTCTGGGGAGCAGAGAATTCAGTGAGCAAATTAAGTGAAATCACTGGGTCAACGTTGGGTGTGTTAGAGGGTGGGGTGAGGTCAGAAGGTGGTGGTAGTTCCTCCACAGGTGGAACAACAACATCTTCTTCAAAAATATCCCCAGTCACAACCATAAAAAGATTTTGTTCCTTACACTTGTGCCCGGGAAAATATTTTTCATCACACTTATGACAAAGACCCTTGAGTTGACGTTCAACCATTTCAGTCCTAGTTAATTTCTAGATCTTGAGGGGAGGTGCAAGAGGGAGAAAATTGGTGGGTTTAGGGAAATGAGGAAAGGAGGGTTTGCGGGTTTGGGAGGACACAATCTGTTGGGCTTCCTTGGCTCATTGAGTAGCTTCCAACCAAGTCTGGGGGCATTTCATGAGGACATGGGCACGAATTTCATCTTTGAGGCCACTGATAAAGCATTCCCTAAAGAAAGCCTCTAACATGCCCTCTATTCTAAAAGAAAGTGCTCAAATGCGGAAATAAAGTCTTCCACTGTCCCAGACTGCTTTAACTTGGTCAAGCGACCTAAATGGTGGGTGTTAGAGTCAAAGCGGTCATAAAGTTCGGCCACAAACTATGTCCAAGAAAGATACCCTTGGCGTGACTTTTTTCGCCATTGCCACCATTTCCATCATTCTGGATCTAGAGATAGGACACCATAATGAAGCTTGGCTAAATCATCAGTAATGTCATGCAAAGAGAAATAATGTTCCATTTGAGTGACCCAGCTTGTAGGATCTGATCCATCAAATTTGTTCACCTCAATTCTAGGAGGGTGGAGGTCTCGGGAAAAGTGGGTAGTATTAGGGCCTTGGTAATGGGAAGAGTCATGGTCATCCTAATAAGATGGTTGCTCAGAAGAGGAAGGGTTCTGGGAACGACCCAGGAAGTGTTCTTTGAGGTCTTTGATGTAGGACATTGTTCCTGTAGGTCATTAACGTGGTAACATTGGTCCTTTAGGATCTCAATAGTTGAATTGATGAAGCTAACGTTGGTAGTGAGATGCTTGATGGTGTCCCTGTGCTGGAGGTTGTTAGCAATCGAGGGATTGAGGTCTTGGGCTCGTGTGGTAGTCATTTGGACAAAGGAGCAGGCAAATGGTATAGGGGAAGAAAAAGGGGTATGGAGGGGTGGGTGGGACCATGGAGAAAAAAGGGTGTCAAATGATAGGTATCATTGCGATCAGGGAGAAAAGGGGGATCCAAAGGGATAGGATCCAAATAAGGGTGTTGGAGACGGGTCGGGTCCACAAAAAAAAAATGTGTTAAAAATGATAAGTATCACTATAATTAGGGTGAAGAGAGGAACCCAGTGGGATAGGTCCCAAATAAGTGTGCCGACGAGACCACTATACATACTCTTGCGGAGTTATACTCCGACCTGAATAATACTACAGTGACGAAATTCCTAAATGCTTAACAGGAAGAAATGTGTAGTAATTTCTCAACTAGAATGCAGAAGGGACAATTGCACGACAATAGATCTTGTATGTTCTATTTTTTTTTTGTTTCCGTCCCCAGGGGTAGGATATTCAGGGTTTCTACAAACAAAGGTTTGCCTTGTGCTATAGCTCTCTGATATACGTGAGGGGTCCAAAAGTAGTACTCGGCCCAATATCTCAGGGCACCAACTAAGGAGGCTAGACCGTGCCCTTAGTCGTACTAACTGACTACCTAGGTACTAGAGAGTATCTTCTCGAGTGTTGTTCTTGGTGGCACTATGGCAGTCAGGCAGTCGATTGGTTTATCTATGGAGGGATTCAGGAGATCTAGGTTGATCCGTATATAGGTGTTGTCTGATGCACTACCACTTGAAGGGGTACCAACAGGGGTTACAAGGGTGGTCAACAGATGTGTGCTTAGGTACCACTTATATTTCCTGCGTTTATGACTCCCCGACCGCGAGTTTATGCGCATAATGACAGATCTTTGTAGCTTTAGGATGTCGGAATACATCTCTACCTTGGAAAAAAAAATTAACCCACAGTTTTCTATCGAGGAAGGTGCTCTGATACCACTTGTAGTATTTCAAATATAAAATAGTATGAAAAACAAAAATATTTTAGCTAGAAATGATAGAGAAGCAATGATATAATCAAAACAATACCAGAATAACACCAGAAAGAGCACTTTGATTACTGATATCAATGTTCACTTGCCTCTTTGAGGGGGAAACCTCCAGCAGAGTAGAGCTCTATTACAATAATATCCAAGACAATATTTCTCATACCCTCTACTTCTATTTATACTCTATCTATCCAAAAGAACAATATGTAGGAAGATCCTTCTAGAAGCGAAAGCTTCTATTAGGTCTTCTTACATTTGACTTATTCTTCCTTATTTCTAGGACTTATTAATATTGGTCTTTATTACATGGAATTATATTATTCTACCTACGTGAGGGGTTAGGGAGGTTAGGTCCCTAACATCATCATACACCCAAAGAAAAGTTACAATCGCAGTGATGATGTGGTCATCCCGGTAATCCCTAGTGATTGCAAGATTAAAGGGTTTCTTAGTTCCAATATTAGCTTTCTTCATATGCAATGGCTCATGGTAATATGCTGATCTACTATTATTCTTGATATCTTGGATGACACAATGAATTTTAGTTTCTTTACACTATAGATGTTGAAGTTTCTCTATGAGATCTTCCCTTATGGCATTAACCTTTGCGATATTCCGCTCAATGGAACATATAGTCAGACACTGCAAGTAGTCCATCTATGGGAAATAATGAATGTGATAAATCACCATGGAAAATGGCAACACCCGCCCCCACAAAGTCAGAAAGCATAACAAAACCTTTCCAATAGTTTCAACTAGTTTGTCATTTAGCATTTCATTTATGTGTACAAATAACGAATTATTCAACAATGGCTCTAAGGCATGCCCAAACTGAAGCATCCATTGTTGAAGAGGGACACCATGCACTACCAAATGTGTTTCACTATGGTCCACATGATAAACATTAGTCAACAGATATAGAAATGTCATTGGTTGGTAGATCCCCAATTTCCTACAAGAATCTTGTTTGTAATGCCTCTATCATAGCCTCCCATGAATGCAATGTGTTCTTATGTGTTTCCCTCCAATGCACAGGGGTCTCTACCGAAGTGATATCCAACGTTGTTATCCTCTGCTTAGGCATGATCTACTCCATCGCTTATTCCACATATTCCCATGACATTCATGCCATCAAACATCGGAAGGTCTTTAATCTCAACACCAATCCACCTGTGGGATCTTAGTACCATGCAATGTTGTGCATATTTTTCATAGTCTCCATTCTATTAGCGAGTAATGACAACTTCCAAATTTGTTGCATAGGAGAAAATGATATGCTAACTTAGCTCTCCACTAATTTTTGGGTTTATGTAATCCTTTCGTTGTGCAGTAGTAAGAATGTATCATTGATCCAAGGCACCTTCATCCAACACCTCTTCATCTTCCTCCACAAAATTTTCACCCTATGTTGGATCCAATTGTTGAACAACCCTATAACTTTCTTTCTTGAATAACATTCATTTATATTAGAGATTTAGGATGGCATCATTCTCAAATGCCTAGTTGATCCCTAACAATGAAAGATAGGAATCCTTGTCATCTAGAATCTCGATGTTGTCAACATTTTCATAGGTCTTAACACCATCAAGATTGACCTCCATTTATTCCAATTTGTCAATTGGACAAATTTGTGATTGATTCACCAACCATAGCTAAATCAACAAGTACACCAAATTTAGTCTCCCATATATTATTAGAAGTTCTTGGGAAAGATGTTGACATTTGATTCAAGATCAAGCATAACCCCACCCCCCCAACCTCATATCCAATGATCTGTACATTCAATATAAATTATTTCCCCAACCTTTTCTTTTGCACATTGTGTAGGCAATGCCAGTCCAGGGATGATTTTAGGGGTTAAATTTCGCTCATGGGCTAATTTTCCATGGTCTTTCCAAAAACGAGATTCGTTATTTTAAAAATGATTCGCCGAAATTCTATAGAATAAAATTATTTTACCTTAAAAATCGCCAAAAGTTTATAAAAACTATATAAAATACTTATAAATTTGAATATTTTTACAAAAATATCGCCAAACATTTATAGTTGACATATGAAGGATTAGTAAGATTCGCCAAGGTTTCTACATTTTAAAATAAATTTCCATCCTTAAAATCATCCATGAATGCCACTTGTCTCTGCAAGTAATCCCACAAACAATGAAAGTATCTCCTTTAGATTGACCATAGATTGGTCATTTGCCAATATTGACAAGAATATTTGTAGCCATCCCTAGAATTCATATTCTATTGATTGTATCAATAGGCTCGGACATCTACTTGGTGATCAATTAGACAAAATGCCTTCCACCTTTGCAACATTGACATATTGCATGCATAAAACCTCCTACATCATCTCCACCACATCACATAGATA
>JASDQU011402483.1:24963-43634 GCA_032191745.1 Picea mariana | reverse complement strand
AGACCGTATTGACACTTGTCATTCCACTGAAACTTTGTATCTTTTCTTAACAATTTTTCCGTTGGCGTGGTAATCTGTGCATATCCTTTAATGAACTTTCTATAGTATATTATGTGTCCCAATGTCACTCTTAGCTGACAGACTGTTTTTGGTGGTGGCAAGTTAACAATTATTGCAATGTTTGCAGGATCTACTAGTAACCCTTGTTTGCATACTATATGACCCAATAGTATCCCAAACGGTGTTCTCCATATGAATTTATTTATGCTTAATGATATTTGGCACTACCTACATCTTTATAACATCAGTCGTAAGACCTCTATATGGTCTTTCAACAGACTATAGACTGTCCAATCGTCCAATTATACCTCAAGAAACTGGTGGATGAATTCCTCAAACACGACAATGCCTACTTTGGAAAATATCGCTTGTGCATTCTTCAGTCCAAATGGCATGACTGTGTACTAGTAGGATCCCCATTCTGTGGTGAACATGGCCTTGTATCTATCTTCCCGGGATATATTGATATGGTGGTAGCCTGAGAATCCATTAGTGAATGAGTAAGCCTCATGTCCACCTACATTCTCTAACACTTCATCAGTGAAAGGTGTAGGGAATGGGTCATGTAAGCATGCATTGTTCAAATTCCTTAAGTCAATGCATATCCTTATACCTCCTTGTTTCTTGTTCTGAACTACCATCGATCTTATCCATTCTGATTCTTTGACCGGTTCTATGATTCCATCTTCGATCATCCTGTTGATCTTAGCTTTGACCTTCTTCTTATATATCGGGTTCAGTATGTAAGGTTGTTTTCTGATCTATATCGCTTCAGGTATGAGTGGTATCTTCATTTCTCCTAGCTCTCCTGCTATACCCTTCATCTCTGTGAATGTTGTTGGAAAAATTTTGTTGTACTCGCGCAGTAACTCCGTTATGATTTCTACTATTTGTTCATCCCAATAGTCTCCGATGCTGGCCATTTTGGGATTCTCAACGATCCCAGTGTTGATTTTCTTTACCTTGATCGGTGAAAAAGTGACTTCTAATTCTATGGATGGTCCCTCCACTTCTCTTTATCCTTTTGCTTCCTCGATTTGAATATCGCGTGGATCGTCTTCCTCTGGTGTGTCTTCATGCACATGGTGACAAGACAACAATTCCTTGACTATTTGTTTGTTCCGTTGTTGTTCTTTTGTTATGAGTTTGACTTATTGTCCTTTGATGAATATAATCCCTCTTATTCGTTTAAGAGTTGCATCTATGTTGGGGTTCTTATGCCCGAATGAGAAAGTGACTGTAAAATTTTGTTGTAGTACCGTTCAGGTTGTAGTTCCTCTGCGTAGTTCCTAGTCCGTATACCAGTTCGCTGGTATTCCCTCTAAAGTGTGTATGAAATGATGAGGCGATTCCTCTGGGGGTGTCAATTTCCACAACGTTCTGCACTTCTCTAAGTGTTCCGTTGGTGCCCCTTGTCCACCGTACCTCGATTGCTTGTTGTTTTTCTATTCTGTGTCGAACCTTATGCATAGTAACCACTTACATTGGTACCAATCTATGGTTGTCTCTTTGTGTGTGCCCCACCATCTTTCAGGTGTGGCCTTGAGTGATATATTGAATACTAACAATCTCTGATTCTATAAAACTTTGTCTTCGTACTGTGCCAAGAATGTTTCTAGATCGTTTATCCCATGGAAACTGGGTGGTTCCCATATCTCCATGCCTACTCATCTCATTGTGCGGTCTATGTGTGCACATCTTCTCGTGGAAAGTTCATGTAGCCTTTGTTGCCAGTTCTCTAAACTGGTATCTAAGTTTGTGGCACACTAATTAATCCTCCTCCAACTAAGTATCCAATCTACAGTTGGGTTTACGTAATCCTCATCGTGCGCAGTTATTCGGTACAGCTGGTTGATTTCCTCTAAGCCTAAGCAAGTAGGTTCTACAAACCTTTCCCCTTTTGATGGGTCTAATGGTGCAATAAACTTGTATTCACCTGAATCAAATGTCATTTTTCTTGTCTTCATATTGATTATGGCCTGGTTGTCAAATGCCCAATCAAGACCAAGAAACGTTGGGTATGGTGTTGTGCCATCCACTATTTCGATCACTTCAAAGTCCTCTTTAGTGCACACTCCATCTAGGTCTACTTTCACTCCTTTCAGTCTACCGATTGGTAGGACTCTGTGTTGGTTTGCTATTTTTAGTTGAATAGGTGAATATCCTAATGTGGGTTCTCCCATACATTGTCATGTATTCTTTGGTAATACATTAACTTCAAATCCTAGATCTAGTATGATGTATCCCATGTTGAAATCTCTAATGTTGGATTTCAATCTGAACTCCCTACTAGTTCTTCTCCTTATATGTAGGTGATTGACTATTTTTGGTTCTAGTTTTCATTCCGTGTCTATGCTACATTTTTCTAGTATGTTTTGAAATATTTTAACAGATGATGGATCATTTAATACTTTTACACATGATTTCAAAAATCCTTTGATTGTACTTACTTTTCCCATGGATTGCATCTCATTGGTATGATCCAATAACAGAGGCATATCATACTCAGGTGCTTCCTTTCTTTTATGTGCAGTTGAAGTCAACACCATGTCTTCCTTATGGAATTCTTGTCTTGCTTGCTTAAATATATCCTTCTCTTTCTACGCATCGAACTGCTTCCTTGGTTTGGCATTCTTAGTCACCTATTGTTTTGTACTGGCTCTTGTCGGACTACGTCGTTCCTTGTTTTGGCTCCTCTGCAAGTCACTATGTTGATGTTCCGTCCTTCATCCCTTGCTTCGGCTGAAATCCACTGAACAGTCTAGTTTTTCTGGTTCCTCTTTCCCTGAATCTTTACTAATAGGGTCGGACATTCTTCTGTGTCATGGTCTGATGTGCGACAATACATACACGTTGCTGGTGGAAGAAAACATTCTCTTGCATAATGTACCAATTGTTGGCAATTATGACATACCACTGGTCCTCTACCTCGTCCAAAAAATCCTCTTGCTCGTCCTCCACCTCTGTAGCCTACTCAATATCCTCTTGGTGTGTTATACTGAGGTGCCTAATTATACTGCGCGATATTGTATTGAGGTTGCGCTGTGTTGTATTATGGTTCTACTGTATTATATGGTTGATCCACAGTATTATACTGCGGCTGTACAATGTTGTATAGAGATGGAACTTGATTAAATTGTGGTGTGCCTTTCCCAGTCATCATTTCTTCATTCACCGTACATGCATATGATGTCCTTTCTCGCATCAACTCCATAGTTCTACAATCTTTTTCGTCGTGGCCTACTGATTTGCAAAAGTTGCAGTATGAACTCTTTGGGACTCTTTGGTATTTATGCATCATCGTGCAATGATATGGATCGTGACCCAATTTCTTGCAGATTTCGCACCATGATCCTCCTGTTGGTAACAGATTTGGCATTCATGTTGCCATATACTATGCGAATGTTGGACATTCGTTCTTTTGGTGCCATTTTGTCCTACATGTAGTACACCAAACGACTTCTTGTTTTTCCTTGCTCTTATTCTGGTTTAGCTAAAACGTTAATTTCTTCAAATCTTCCTTTAGTTCTTTGATGGATGGATCTGTCTGTTGATACTGGTTTTCTTCCAGTTATAGGGTTGCCTGTAGAGCCTCTTCCTACGTCTGAAACTTCTATTGTCACAGTGTATATTTCAAGTGTGGGAGTAGTGAGTTGACAAACAAGTTCCTATGCTACATGTCCATCATGAGATACTTCAAATTTCCCTTCAGTCATTTGAATCTTTGGTCTACATCCCATACAAATTCTCCTGGTTTCTATCTTATTTTGATCATCTCGTTCATGTATTGATCCTTTGAAATTGGCTTCTGGAACTTGTTTATTAGCATTTTCTTGATGTCTGCAATTGTTCTGGTTGTCCCTGGTGGATTTTTCATAGCTAAACTCATGTACCAATCCAGTGCGTGATCCGTTAATGTAATTGCTAACTGTGCCAGTTTAGTATCTTTGTATGTGATCTGTTTTTCTTCCAAAATCTTCTCACAGATGAACAAATGTTTTTCTAGGTTTTCTGATGCTTCTCCTTTGAATTCGGGTAACCTGATGGTAGGATCATGTCCTACCATTTTGAATGTTGAACTACTACCTTTGCGCGATGTAGATACTTGAATAGTGTTGCCTGAACTGGCTCCTCCAGTTGTTGTTCCTTGTGTAGATGTACTTCCTGCTATCTGAATGCTTCTGAACTTCGGTTATCTAAATGGTGGTGTTCTCTTTGGTGTATTAGTTGCACATGGGTTTATGGGTTCCACATTGACATTAATATGGATAGGATTGTTTCCTTCTCTTCCCGTTCTTGGACATCTCATCTTCCTCTTGTATGTTGCGTGCAGGATTTCCTCAATCTGCTCCACAGCCCATAGATCCTCTACCACTTGCCCAGCCTTCCCTCGCGGCTACAGATATCTTCTTGGTATTCACCTTATATTGGTAGGGTACTCTCCTCTACACGTCTTTCCATTTGTCACCATGATCTGCTTGATTTGGTCATCATCCATCTTGATTGGGTCCAAGGGTTCCTCCTTCTTTCCCTTATCCTTTCCTCCTTTCTCTGTCAGTGCTTCCCCCCTTCCCCCATGCATGCAGGGAAGTTTAGCTATATGAATCCATTGTCATTACACCTTTGTTATATAACAATATCTTGATAGAAGTATACAGCGATCGAATGTACCTTCCTCGAGGTCCACGTAGAAACTCTTTCTCTGATGTGCTATACGACTTTGTTGTGTTGACTACAAACTCTATTATAAAACCTGCCACAATACTGTCAAGCCAAAAATCTATTGTGTGGGTGAATTTGTTGTTCACTTGCTGTAACTGCTCAATATGTACTAGGGTCCAATCTATCTATCAAATTCGGTTCGTCGCGTGGTTATCCTTCAACCCTAGTATCCACTACTGCAATAAGTGTGGAAAATCACAGAAAAAGACTTCATGCAAATCAGTGAACATGTATTTCTCAATATATTTGTGGGGTGCTATTCTAGGGTTTCTATTGTCTTTCTATGAAAACTCCATCTCTTTTGTTTTTAACCATCTTTCGATCTCTTCTTTTGTTGGATTCCACGATCTCAACATCCCCTTCTAGTAGCTCATTGCTTTCTTTTCTGCTTTAATATTATTTTTATCCTCCTCTATGCATCTCCTCAATTCTCTCATGCTCCTACCAACGACAACAAAACCATTTGTTGGCTACTCACTCATATATACTGTCTGATTTTGTATTGACCTGGGGTTCATGTATGTTCGGGTTTCCAACAAAACCTCTAAAACTATCGTCCCTCCTGGTAAACCAGAAGGCAACACAGTGCACATAATGCACTATGTAGTCTCACTTGAGATAGATTTAATGGGTGGTTGCAAGACTCATGTGTTTTCATCCTAGGATTGAGTGTGAGATATGAGGACTTGTGCACTGAACGTTCTATTATAACTTCTTAATACAAAACATTGTTATAACGATTATGCAAGAAATATAATAACTCATTCATTCAATATAGAAATATTTACTTAAAATCAATAAAGACACACATGCTTTCAATCTCATAACATAGGTGTTACCGTGGTTCAACCCCTCTTGGGATACGTCCACAAAGATTTGGCTCTCATCTCTTTTATTATAGTTGTTATGTCACTACAACGTCGTGCACTTACAACTCTTCCCAGTAGGGTAAGATCTATATGAGGAAGACTAGATCACACCAAGCTCCTTAGCCTATGATTCAACCCTCAATATATACCCCCCTCTATCCTCTCTAGCTCAACAACTTACCAAAATAGGTCATACAACAAAAATATTACATTTCAGCTCGCTACAACACTTCTCCCTATAATAACGACTAGTCTCTATAATAATAAAAGACCGAACCCCCTATGATACCTCAGTATCTATATTTATACATTTCTGACTCTTTAGCTGTTACAATACATTACCAAAACCCTAACCCTAATGTCGATAGGTCTTCGTGCACGTGTTGTTCTTCGTTTCAACTGTCGCTTTCCTCGTGCATGCCTTATTTCCCAAAATCGCCTTTATTTCCACTTTGGTCTGCTTCCAACAACATTCCATCAAGCGAGCATGCAAAGATGATTTGGGAATATCACTACAGTCAGGTGGCAGGACACCTTGGCATTGAAAAGACAGTGGAACTGCTGTAGAAACATTTATATTGGCCAAAACTTCGATAGGATGTCGGCAAGTATATCGGGTCTTGCACCGCCTGCAATATTGCCAAACCGACCACTAAGAAGTAGGGCCTGCACACCTCTCTGTCTATTCCTGGCAGGCTGTGGGAATCCATCTCAATGGACTACATGTCAGGCCTCTCATCCACCAAGAGGGGAAATGACTGTGTTTTTTGGGTTGTTGATCGTTTTTCCAAGGTGGTGATTCTAGCCACCTGCAAGAAGAACATCACAACAAAATCCACTGCCAAGATCTTCTTTCAATGAGTATGGGTACATTTGGGATCCCACAAACTATTATCTCATACCGTGATAGTCGGTTCCTCAGCACATTCTGGTCGATCCTCTAGTCACTATTGGATACCAAGCTCATCAAATCCACTACCTTCCACCCCCAAAAATATGGCCAAACTAAGGTCTTCAATTGGATGATCGTACATATCCTGCACATGTACAATTTGAAACACCTCTGCACATGGGATGAGAGTCTTCCCTATGTCCAACATAGCTACAACCAAGCCCTGCATATCTCAACTGGCCACAACCCCTTTCAGGTGGGGTTGGGGTTCCAACCATTAGGCTCCATGGATGTTTCACTACCCCTGGTGACCACCTCAACCGACTCATCCCCTCCTCCACCAGAAGCTGAAAAAGACACCCAGTTCATTAAGTGGATCCATCACATCCTCCAACAGGTTCAAGATATTCTACAAAAGTCTAATGCCAAGTACAAGCAACGCCATGATCAACATCGAGTGCCACATAAGTTTCATGTGGGAGACAAAGTTTGGTTGCACTTGTAGAAAGAAGGATTTACAAGGCCCCATCGGAAGCTTTTCCCACTCCGTTATGGGTCGTACACCATCACCAAGGCTATGGATGATAATGATTTTGAGCTCAACATTCCCCCTTTTCTTGTCCTGCACCCGGTCTTCAACGTGGCTCTCCTTCGGCCATATTTCCCACCATTATTCGACACCTCAGAGAGAGCAGAGCAGTTGACACCAATAGAGATCAACCCTGACTACATGAAAAAGGCATCCAATGACCATATTTTGGACACACATATCAAGGGCACTCAACAATAAAGGATCCAGCTTTATCGATTCGTCAAAGCAGGGCATCTCCTGCACCAAGGCAAGTGGCTCGCCCGGGGCCAAATTCAGCAGAAATTTCCTCATATGATGGGGGAACTCAACGCAATGGAGACCATTTATTCCTAAGGAGGGAGGATTGATACCGGTGGATATCTTTGGCCACCCACCTTTTCCAACTTGCTCAAAACAGTTTTCTGGAATTTTTGGCAATTTACTAGTTTTAGTAGTTTTTAACTTCCAGGGCCATTTTGAGGGCCTAAATGAAGGTTTTTCAGGATCGATCTTCTCAATGATAGTCGAAGGATTTGATTGGTCCCCCAAAGTGAATCTCCTCGATGATACCTTTCCAACAGAATATCGTGTGCCTAAAATGAAGATCATATGCACAAGTTACGATCCCGGGAAGTTGATGTACTAACTTACCCAAACGGGGCCCACATGACTTTTGGCGCTTCATCTCCTAGGGTTAGATTTTTGGATGTATAGGTTTTTTACATTCCTATTTATTGTAAAAATGCCTTCAGAGCCTCATTGTAATCATATTCTTGCGAATGAGCGCAATCGTCACATCTCTTCTCAGAGATAAGCCACCACCATTCCAACAAGCTTGTTTTCCGCTGCATTTTACAGTTTCAGCTTATTTCTTTATTGAATAGAAAATCAATTTTATTGTATCTCTATTATTATGTTTTAAGCATCTTTTAATAATATGTATTCACTTCATTTTTTTCATAAAATCTGGATCACCCGAGAACTTGTTTTAGGAGCACATGGATCTTGCTCTACATTTGTACTGGTTGGTCGAACCATCCTTTTACCAAATTTCAATGTGATTGAAATTTGTGTTTTGCATTTTATATGTAATGAAATTCAAAATGGACAAAGATTTTGTAGAATTTCACAATAACCACATCAAAACAAAATAAATGACCAAATATCTTCGAAATTTGACATTGACAAGAAAAAAAATTAGACAATGAACACAAGTTGGTACAGAAACGTTCAATTCACAACATTTTCACTGCAAATTGAAGGTTTAAACTTATTTAAATCAAAATCTTGAATGAATGTAACGTACGTGAAAAAATGGAAATTCACTAATGAAACCTCATTTTTTTAAATATTTAAGAATCCTTTTAAATATTTACGACAAATAATTGCATGATTTCTTTTTTGTAGAAGAAGACACAATCCAGATTATTTTAATCATGTAACATCAATCAAGGTTGTAAAATTACCATTTGAAAGCGATCTCAGGTCTAATTTGAACAAATTTTCACTCATCCTTTCCATTCCAACCACAAAACTGACATTGCAATATCCAATAACTTCGGCATTTTTGTAAAATAGATACAACAGAGAAACCGACAACACTGAGAAACTGACAAAAAATAAACCGACATTGCAATATCCAATTACTTTAGCATTTAAGTCAAATAGAAACTATAGAGAAACTGACAACAAAGGACCCAATAGATAAGTGACAGGTGAGCACTTGGTGGAGAATCCTGCATTGAAAATCTTGCAAACAACAAGTTGTATCCTATCGTTTGAACCAAGATACGTTGGAGGCGGTAGCAATTTGATCTGGTCTAATCCTCCTGACATATATCTAATTGAATCCTATCATGACAAACAAGGAGGTATGACAACGAAGGGGGTCTGACAACAAAGGAGACCATACAGACATAACAAACATTGGGATATGTAAAAAATGATGTGACTAAAGATGGTTTTCCAAAACTTACCAACACATTGACATGTTTTGTAACCTTTCTCTAAGAGCATAATTCGACATAATTAAACATTTAAAATTATATACAACACTAAATAAAAACTCTAATTTCTACCCTAGTTTAAAGTGAGTAATAACATGTAAAATTCATGGTCCAACAATTTCATTACACATCAATGTTCATAATTTTCTCATAGAATAATACATAAATCCAAATGTATTATTTCATAAACAATGCTTAGCACTAATCCCTTGAATTACTCTTTTTTTATCCATTCAAAAAGTATGACAACAAAAAATGATCATAAAATTTCTTGGATGTATTTGAATCACAGGGATCTTAAAACCTTTGTTCTGGTTATGCGGGTAAAAACGGAATTTATAAAACACAATTTGAAATCTCAATGCATGCAATAAAATTTATGAATAATATTACCAGAAGATCAAGCACTATAATTCCCCATAATGTATTGAAAATAAAATAGATATTTCATCAATTTTTTCATAGAATAGACACACATTTCAAACAATATATAAGAGGACTATCCCTATTGTGGTTGGTCTACTAGAAATTAAAACCTGCATGTGGAAATTGTGGTTGCTTGTCTGTAGAAAATCCAAAATCACTTTGACGTGAATTGGACAATAACATGTGATCATCATTTTCCTTAGCTAAAAAAAAATTATGTCAACGATAATAACTAATATTTCATTAATCTGTATGCTTTCATAAAACTGCGAGTTGTTAATCTTATCCAAGCCATAAGCATACAAAATTAATTGCGCATATAGATTAACATCTATGAGGCCTACATTTGTTTTCTTTCATTATCATGAGCTCTCAATATGTTTTCTAAACATTCCAGACATATTGTTATAATCCATGGATCTTGGCAGGTTAGAACATCATTGTCCATGCCACACTTAACACCATTAAAAAATAAAAAAAACGCCTGCCCAATATGCCATTCGTGGCAATGATTCGTGAGAATATCACAAATTGTCCATATGCTCGTCGTGCATTCCCCACTTCACACCATTAAAAATAAAAAAATCCTGCCCATGCCATCGATGGCAATGAGGCATGAGAATATCACAAATTCGTCATATTCCTATCCGGCCATGCCACGCTTCACACCATTAAAAAATAAAAACTCTTTCCCAATATGCTATTTGTGGCCAAGAGGCATGACAATATCACAAAGTGGTCATATGATCGTTGTTATTCTATGTTTGGTCGTATGCTCGCTAGTATTTTATGCTCGTCGGTCATGCCATGCTTCACACCATTAAAAAAAATGTTTGCCCAATATGCCATCCATGGAAATGAGGCTTGAGGTAGTCTCTTGGTAATTAATCAAACGTGTCAACAAAGTCATATTAATATTTTTTAATAATCTAAATGTGGTAATCAATGGTTAGAAAGTAATTTTTTAATAGGATTAAGTAAATGTGAAAAAGTAAACAGGTTAACAGATGTATTCATAAATGCAAGGAAGTTAGGAAGAAATTTTTTAATAGGATTAAGTAAATGTGAAAAAGTAAACAGGTTAACCGATGTATTCATAAATGCAAGGAAGCTATGAAGATTATATCTCATTTATTGATTTGGGAGGATGACGAAGAATATGCCAACATCTTCAATTGCTAGCCATAAGATTAAAATTTAAAATTAAAAGATCATTAATTGTGCCCGTTTCTAATAGGTGTACACCTTTCAGTGTAATTACATATAGTTATTATTTATTACAGATCTTATATTTTTAAAATATTATTTATCTGATAATTTTTTTTTATTATATTAAACTATATATTTATATATTTACGTCGATAGGAGTACACCTATTGGAAATGGCCACTTTTAATACATTTTTAATCTTTAATGTGTTTTTTATGGATATGATGAAATGTTGAGTGAATATTCTTTGTCGTCACAATAAATGGAGGGTTCTGATTTGAATTATTAACTTACTTGCTTTTATAAAGAAGTATGTTTATGTGTTTATTTTTTCACATTTATTTAATCAGATTAAGAAATTACTGTGTTGTCCAACTAATTTCCACATTTATGTGATTAACAATGGAGTATGTGATTAGGGTAATGTTGTGACATTATTGAATAGATCACATATTTCTTTTCTTTTACATATGGATGACAGGTGTCAAAGCTTACCATATTCACTTCCTCGCCTATTTTGTTTAGATATGGATGGCAACTCACATCTCAATGGTGGGAGTTTCAAATTTACCATATACTGCTATTGTACAGGGATTGTGTAGGGACTGGAAGCATTGGAGCACAAGAAAGAGATTGTGTAGGGACTGGACGCATTGGAGTGGATTGCGCAGGGACTGGAAGCATTGGAGCAAAAACAAGGGATTATGCAGAGACTAGATGCATTGTAGCACAATAAAGAGAAGGATGATTTACTGTTTGATTTAGGTTTTTATCTATTGTTTACAATTTATATTTCTGATTTAGGTTTATGATTTACAGTTTCTATCCATGAGAAATTTGGGTTTAAGGATCATCGATTTAGGTTTAAGGTTTACAATTTATGGTTCTGGGATTTACGGTTTTAGGTTCTAAACTTTATATGCAAGAGAGAAATGTATCAGAGAACAAAAATGCCGGTCCACACATTTCTCCATTTTCTCCTTCTATAAATATTGCAAAGCACACCATCAATCCCGCCAGCAAAGGAAAATACATGAAAACCAAAAGGAAATGGTCAATATGATCCCCTCAAAGCTTATAATCTTTGTCTCATTCAGAATTGTGACATTGTCTCTCCACAACGTCGAGAGATTGTCTTTGTTGGATTCCAAATTCTATTCGTTGAACGATTATGAGGGAACGAATATTCAAGTTTTAAATACAATGAATAATTATGAGGGAATGGATATTCAAGTTTTAAATACATAGGTAATGAATATTCAAGTTTTAAATACATTGAATTCCCAAACTCGTGATTACCAGGGAAGAATATTCAAGTTTTAAATAAATTAAATCACAATCTCATGGCGATCATGACGCCTGTCTAATTGAACTAAAAAATAACAGATAAATAACCATAAACCTTCGGCTAAAGAGTTAAGTATACCTGGTAAAAATCAAAATACTACTTCTCACATTATGGTAATCTTCAGCTACTGAAGTCCCAAATTCATTGTTGGACAATGGACATTATCCAAGTTCCTTTGCAATCAAAGCCATGCTTATGGAAGAACCACATGATTTATTTATTAATTAATATTAATAATAGGGTGCAACCAGATCATAAGAAGTCTGTTTGTTCTTGATTTGCGTCATTTTTTACCCTTTCGAATTAATAATTACTATTAATGTTAATGGTTATTAGAGTTAAGGTTACCCTTTAAAATTAATAATTACGGTTAATGTTAATGGTTGTTAGAGTTAAGTTTATCCTTTCAAATTAATAATTACTTGTTAAATTAATTAAATAAAAGTACCAAAGACAAGTGTTTCTCATCACCTAGGCGCCTAGGGGTGAGAAATCATCTAAAAGAGGTCTCTAGAAATTAATTTTATGAGAGATGAAATTAAATGTGACTTTTGGAATTTTGTGAGGGAAAATGAAAAGTCATTACTCTTTAGTTTCCTCCACCAAGTCTACTTAGAGACTAAGGCACCCTCATTCATTCATTCTAAGAGTTTGAGAGAGAAAGATCTTCATAGAGTTGAGCTGGGAGAGAGACCACATGAGCAGATTGTGGCATGAACTCCAAGGCAGTTTCTGAGCACATAAATCAAGGCAAAGTACAACATCAGTAGTGAGACCGTATTGTATATATTTTTTAGCACAAAAATCGAGACAAAGTAAAGGAGCAGCAGTGAGACCATATTGTACAGATTTTCAGGCACAAAAATCGAGGAGTGGCTTTGGCACTATTTCCAATGTTGAGTTTATGCATGGAAAACGAGATAAGTGTGTGTGTTAATTACTAAATATTATTGATGTAAATATCTCTCATTTCTATGAATAATAAAAGCCTCCCCTCTCTCATTGGTTTTCCCCTTTGTGGGTTTTTTCCAGGGTCTGAATTTGCAGACCAAATCTTTGTGTTGAATTTTTTGTGTGTGTGATTTATTTCTGGTTAAAGTGTTGTAGCAGACTTCTTGTGTTTCAGTTATGAGCATTTAATTTCATGCTTACTAATTTGCAGTAGTAAATGTGCAATGTGGGTTGGGAATTTAAATATGTGTCTCAGTGAGACTTGAAACCAGGTTGGGCTCAGAAAACTTTACATGGTATCAGAGATGGTTAGAGAAGAAGAACATAAATATTTCAGCCATTAAGGTCAGAGATTTTTTTGAGAAGAGGAGGCACTTCACCTGGAAGATTTTTTGTTGGACTTGAATTTCAGTTGAGAGGGCCATGGAAATCGGTTTGAGGGTTGAGGATAGATTGGATGGGGCTATTAATTTCAACCCATGGAAGGAGAGAATCACACTGATACTGCATGAAAATGAGTTGTGGGATATTGTGGAGAACACACAAACGAGTCATGTGATTGTGCCTACAGATGCTACTCTTTTGGCAACATACACAAAGAAGAATATCAATGCCAAGATAATTATCCTTGATACCATCAAGGACCATGTGATTCCACATGTGATTGGGAAACCCAATTGCTATGAGATGTGGGACTCCTTAACCAAGCTTTACCAGAGTTCCAATGAAAATAGGAAGATGGTGTTGAGGGAGAAACTGAAGGGCATCAAGATGACAAAAGATGGAAATGTTAGCACATACCTTATTAAAATTACTCAAGTAAGGGATGAAATTTGAGATGTTAGGGAGGTTGTTGTTGATAATGAACTTGTGAGCACTGATTTGAATGTGGTGACCAAACAATGGGTTGACTTCGTTGAGGGCATTGTGGCAAGGGAGAATCTTCCCAAGTAAGATCGTCTTTGGGATGACTTCATTCAGGAGGAAACTAGGAGAGGATATGTGCTTGGTAGTTCATCCACTAGTAATGAGGAGGAGAATGTGGCTCTTGCAGCTAAAGGCAAGAGTAGGTCCAAGAAGGGTTCAAAGGGAGGGAACAAGCAGAAAGTTGAAGGGAAGAAATACATGAGTAAAGTCAAGTTCTTTTATTTCCATCAGTTCAGGCACTATGTTGGACAGTGCTCTAACAAGAAGAAGAAACAAGTTGTAGCTTCAGCGGAGGTGGACGAGTTTACTCACAGGTTCAAGAAGGAGTATTATTTGACTGCTTGCCTCTTATATAGAGAATCTTCTACTTGTATGTACATTAACAGTGGTGCCTCTCTCCATATGACATGATTTCATGAGTACTTTACTAAGTTTGAAGCGATTGGAGACCAAGTGGTGGTACTTGGAGATGACTCAGTGGTCAAAAAAGTTGGATGTGGGACTATATCATTTTAGAGAGAGTCTCTACCTCCCATGTTGTTGCGATATGTCCTATATGTTCTGGGACTGAAGAAGAACTTGGTGTCAATTTCCACTATTGAGGATAGGGGTCATGAGGTATTGTTCTATGATGGGCAGGTTCTCTTGTATCCTAAGGAATCTTCAGTCACTTCGGCCAAACTGATTGGTATTCGACATGAGAAGTTGTATAAGCTTGTGTTTCAACCTTCGAGTGCATTGTTTCATGGCACCAACACCACTGACCTTTGTGAGTTATGGCATAGGATGATGACCCACTTGCATCATGGGGCACTGAGGATCTTGAGAGAGATTCTTTCTAGAGTGCCATAGTTTAGTACAGAGCACCAGGAGGTGTGCAAGGGGTGTTCTCTTGGGAAGCACACCAAGACTTCTTTTCCAAGAAGTGACAGTAGAGCACCTGGTATCCTTGATCTGATTCATACTGATGTGTGTGGTCCTATGTCTTCTGCATCTTTGACTAGGTTCTTGTATTATGTCTCTTTCATTGATGACTTCTCACAGAAGTCTTGGATTTTCTTCATGAAGACCAAAGGATAGGTCTTCCAGCAGTTCCAAGAGTTCAAATCTCTTGTGGAGAACCAAACATGGAGGAAAATAAGAGTTTTGAGATCTGATAATGGGGGTGAGTATACCTCCAATGAGTTCAGGGACTTTTGTTCCCAAGAATGCGTCAGGAGAGAGTTGAAAGTTCCATAAACCCCACAGCAGAATGGGGTGGCCGAGTAGAAGAACATGGATATTGTTGGGGCTATGAGAGTCGTGTTACATGATCAAGGACTACCACTTTTTCTTTGGTATGAGGCTTGCAACATTGTAGTTTATCTACAGAATAGGATTCCACACAAAGTCTTGGGGGATAAGACTCCTGAGGAGGATTTCTCTAGGAAGAAGCCTGATGTTGGAAACTTTAGGATTTTTGGGTGCCTTACATATTCACATGTCTCTTCTGATAAGATGAAAAATCTAGAACCCACGACAGAGAAGGGGATGTTTATTGGGTATAGCAAGACTTCAATGGATTTCTGCATATACATCCCTTCTTTGAGGAAGAGCGTTTTGAGAAGGGATGTGATATTTGAGGAGGATGGAGCCTTTAGGAAGTCACGAGGGACTGGGAGGGGTGAGAAGTCACCACCTCAGATTCAGGTGAGTCCACAACAGACTTCAGTGACATAGAGTTCAGGTCCACCAGTTTCAGTGACAAATGGACCACAGGTTACAAGGCCATAGATGTCAAGATCACAGGTTATTGTTCCATAGGTTTCAGGATCGAGCTCTCTAGATTCTACTTCAGGTTCACAGTCTCCAGGTGATGGGGTTGAGTAGGGATATTTCCCTCCATGGGACACTACTTCAGAGAGGAGGAAGCCCAAGTGGCTTTAGGACACTTTGAGGGAGGCACAGGGTTCAGTGGGGAGTCTCAGGCAGGCTGTGAGGGAGAGTAAACCTCCAGAGAGGTTTTGCAACTATCTTGCAATGGTGAGAAGCATCAAAGAGTCAGAGCCTTCCACCTTTCAGGAGGTATTTGATCGGGAGGTTTGGAGATATGTCATGATGGAAGAGTACAATTCCATCATGAAGAATGATGTTTGGAGGTGGTTCCTAGACCCAAGGGGAAGTCAGTGGTGACTTCCAAGTGGTTGTACAAAATCAAGTATGATGTTGATGGAAGCATTGAGAAGTACAAGGCTAGGTTCCTGGCTCAGGAATTCTCACAGGTAGAGGGATTTTATTATGATGAGACCTTTGTTCTAGTAGCTAGATACACCTCAATCAGAGAAATGATATCCATTAGAACATAGAAGGGTTGGAAAAACCATCAGATGGATGTGAAGACCACATTTCTGAATGGTCTCATTGAGGAGGAGGTTTATATTGAGCAACCACATGGATTTGAGGTACATGGGAGTGATTCTCATGTATGCAGATAGAAGAAGGCCTTGTATGGGCTAAAGCAAGCTCCTATAGCTTGGTACTCCAGGATAGACACATACTTGCAATAGATGGGTTTCGTGAAGAGTGAGGTGTATCCCAACCTATACTTCATTGTGGTTGGAGGTGATCCTTTCATTCTTGTGCTATATGTGGACGGTCTCTTTATTACAGGGCCTGAGAGACTCATAGTTGGTTGCAAGGAGAGACTTGCTTCATAATTTGAGATGAAATACATTGGGATGATGCACTACTTCTTAGGGTTGGAGGTTTGGTAGGAGGATGGACATATATTTCCGGGACAAGGTAGATATGCGGATGAGATTATGAGGATATTTTGGATGGAGGATTGTAGACCCATTTCCACACATATGGAAACCAACTGGAAGAAGCTACATTCTTCTAAGACAGAGTTGGTTGATCCCACGTTGTATCATCAATTGATTGGTTTGTTGATGTATCTGGTCAACACAAGACCATATATTTGTTTTTTTGTTAACTCTCTTATTCAGTTTATGGTGGAGCCTCAGAGAGTACATTGGATTGCGGCAAAACATGTGCTTAGGTACCTTAAGTGTACAATGGATTTTGGCCTGAACTATGAGAGAGGGGATGGAGTTCGGTTGATTGGCAATTCAGATTCAGATTGGGCGGGATGTGTCAGTGACAGGAAGAGTACCTTAGGATGTTTCTTTGGATTGGGCTGAGTAGTGGTGTCTTGGTTCAGTCGGAAGAAAAATTCAGTGGCTTTGAGTTCTGTTGAGGCTGAGTAAATAGTAGCCAGTCAGGCTAGCTGTGAGGCCATTTGGCTTCGCAAGTTACTAGTTGGATTATTTGTTGTGGATATGAGACCCACGATGATATATTGTGACAATCAGAGTTGCATTAAACTCTCTGAGAATCCAGTTTTCCATGACAGGTCTAAACACAATGATATTAGATATCACTTCATCTGGGACCATGTTGAGAGAGGAGCAATTGAGCTACAATATGTTTCACCGATGAGAAAATGGCAGACATCCTCACAAAACCTTTGGGGAGAGGAAAGTTTGTGCCTTTCATAGATAATATTGGGGTGGTAAGGAACACTTTCCTCGGTAAGAGGGAGTGTTAAATTAATTAAATAAAAGTACCAAGGACAAGTGTTTCTCATCACCTAGGCGCCTAGGGGTGAGAAAGTGTCCAAAAGAGATCTCTAGAAATTAATTTTATGAGAGATAAAATTAAACGTGACTTTTGGAATTTTGTGAGGAAAAATGAAAAGTCTTCAGTTTCCTCCACAAAGTCTACTTAGAGACTAAGGCACCCTCATTCATTCATTCCAAGAGTTTGAGAGAGTTGAGTTGGGAGAGAGACCACATGAGCAGATTATGGCATGAATTCCAAGGTAGTTTATGAGAACAAAAAACGAGGCAAAGTACATCAGCAGTAGTGAGACCATATTGTACATATTTTTGAGCACATAAATTGAGGCAAAGTACAAAAGCAATAGTGAGACTGTATTGTAGGGATTTATGGGCACAACAATCGAGGAGATATTTTGTTACTATTTTCTATGCTGAGTTTATGCACTGAAAACAAGATAAGTGTGTGTATTAATTACTGAAGATGACTGCTGTAAAAATATCTCATTTATATGAATAATAAAATCCTCCCCTCTCACTAGTTTTCCCCTTTGTGGGTTTTTTCCAGGGTCTGAATTTGTAGACCAGATCTCTGTGTTGAATTTTCTATGTGTGTGATTCATTTCTGGTTCAAGTTTTGTAGCATACTTCTTGTGTTTCAGTTCCGAGCTTTTAATTTCCTGCTTACTAATTTGTAGTAGTAAATGTGCAATGTGGGTTGGGAATTTAACTATGTGTCTCAGTGAGACTTGAAACTAGGTTGGGGTTTGAAAACTTTACATTATTTTTAATGTTAATGGTTATTAGAGTTAAGGTTAGGAAAAAATTAGGGTTAGGTTTATTCCTATTAAAGATAGGGTTAGGGTTATTAATAATACATTAATTAATAGGGTTAGGGTTATTCCAATTAAATATAGGGTTAGGTTTATTAATAATACATTAATTAATAGGGTTAGGGTTATTCTAATTAAAATTAGGGTTAATGTTATTAATAACACATTAATTATTAGAATTAGAGTTATTAAGATTCGTCTTAATGTCAGAGGATATCTTGATCGAAACCCATCAAATCCCATCTCCACCTCTACTAA
>JASDQU011402482.1:27532-49166 GCA_032191745.1 Picea mariana | reverse complement strand
TGTGGGATTAATCATTTACAACATATAAATGATCATACAAATAACAAATGTGACAAAGGACTACAAAGTTTATATTATGATATCTCTGTGGATTACAAAATGGATGAATGCGGCTGAATAAACTCACAATACTCGACTAGATCAACAGACAAAGGATCTTAGCTGGAATACAAATAAGCAACTAAAAGATAATACTCGGAATATGGGAGCACTGCGAAATCAATGGATGCGCTGGGACTATGGCAGCTCTGACTGTAACTGTTGGAAGTCTAGAAAGTTCTCCTTGGGAGGTGTACTTCTCGGAATGGCCTGGAAACTATCCCAAATGATGCACCCTGCTCTAGTCCTTAGTACTAGTAACTATTGGACTTGTCGGACCCTTCTACTGGTGATTTTGGACCCCGGATGGATCCCCCTGGGGGAATGCACCCCTCTTTCTCTAGAAAAATGCATCCTAGTGATTCCACCATCGGAATCGGACGAGATGTGTCTCAAAATGACCACCTTGGTCTACTGGGAAATGGGTCAGAAGGGTTTCCCTGAATATGGCTTGATGCTCACTCTGGAACCCCAAATGTATCTGCCAAAGGTGTTACACGTCCAAATCTGGAAAATGTGCTCCAGTTGATTCCTCCTTCGGAATATGATGAGGAACCAGGAAAAAGATGCGCATTTCCTTCCTCTCAAATGGGTCGGAGGGAAATCTCAGAATTCTCCCTGGATGGGATAAGTCGAATAAAAACCCTCTCAGAAGTTGTGCCCTCACTTTGGATGAAAGCAACCTTGTTGTTAAACACTGTGTAACTGTTGTTGAAGAATGATGGAAGACCTAAATGATCTCCCTAGTGACTAGGGTGTGTCTCTCAACACCGAAATCAACCAACTGGTGTCTTCCTTCTGGAATCCACCGAACTATCTCTCCTGAGATGTGCCTCTCCTCCTTAATGACAAGTCATAATCTGCATAATGATGAATTAAATCACTGACTCTTCTCTTATAGCTTTCCAAAACCCTAATTCACTGGTGAAACCCTAATTCGTTGTTGACCTTTTCCCTCCAAGTGACTTTTACTTTATTTTATTATTCCTTGATTAAATCACTTAATTAGTTAATCATTTTACCTCTAAAAAGTTATTTATCCATCCTTATGGCTTCTCCAGCCACTGAAAGTCATTTCTCATCATCTTATCCTGTAGTTCTCTTCTTCTCGATTCCAATGAGCTATTACAGTAAGAGGTTTCTCCAAGTAATATGCCGATTATGACCTTCTTAGTGAAATTAATTAAGATATGACCCATAATAACTCAAAATTACGAAAAATAGTCGGAATGCAACGAAACCAAAACCAAGTTGTGCAGAATGGATCCTGATGATGCACGATGCAATTTGGGCCCAATAAAACCCCTCAATATCTACCGAACTCTCTGTCACCCCTATCTGGCTACTCTGGTAGGCATAGCAATCTGTAAAGCTATAATGTCCCAAAATGGGGACATTACAGTCCTCCCTGTTGGAATATTGATTTTCCTCAAGAAATAACTGAATCCAACTACATATGATACCGGAGTCCCATATCCACCTATGTGACACAAGGTAGACTCCCCTCAAGATGTGATATCTCCAAGTGCTCTCCACGCATGAAACCCACATGCTCCTGATGAGTAGAATGATCAATGGCTGAGGAATCTCAGTCAACTCCCTGAGTAACCACTCTACTCGAAACTCAGCTCTATCAAAAGTTGAAATACCAACCACTCCAATCCATGGATCCCATATCAGAATGTCAACTACAATGCCCTGTGGAGTATAGTTCTATAACATATCAATGCCATGAGTCTCCTACAAATAACACATGGCCTCAACCCAAAATGGGTCTATCCTACCAAACCATACCAAACTCAACACGACCCCCACCGACTAAACATGTTGTTTTCATAGTGAGGTACTACAAGACCTCAATGAATCACCAGTTAATGACGTGCTCTCCCCAATACTTAAGCTCAATGAAAAATCAAAGTGACTCCCCCCTACAAATGTCCGCTCTTCTCCCTCAGTCAATGAAATGTTCGGTCCTATAATCCCAGGGTCCCATGCTAGTCTCTGACAGGGACCATCATGTCGATGTTGCTCTACTTTGATCATGACTACCTGCTCAAAGTATTCATAATGGACCCTCCACTCTTGGATCCTCATAAGATGAAACAAACTATTGACCAAATGGACTCCCGGATCCCATGTAAAATTTGGAAGTTCATCACTTCCAATCCCCACTAACTGCTGGTGTGCCCTACTGGTAACTGTCGAAAGAACTCTACCCTCATCCCAATGAGAGTTTGAATACATAGCAACCTATGAGATATCCTCTGTCCCATGGCCTAGGATACTCCCCATCACGCTCGTGTCCTCAATTGTCTGCCCCTGATGATTCACCCCTATCTTGATGAATGCAATCAAAACACTACTGTCAAGTGGTCTTGGCCTACCAACTCTCCATCTCCCTTGCCACTATCTAGCTCCCCCTGTGCTGTTGTCAATGATGAAAGTATCAGGAAAGGCTATCATAAATATCTGCAACCAACTGTAGGACTGGAAATTATCATATTCTTTGGTCAATCCAAAGGAATTAACCAAAAGATCGTCCATCGACACCCATGGTAAATAATCGCCTATACTCATGACTAAACACCAACCATCGGGTACAATGGTAGGTACCTCTACCAACTACGGGTCAATAATTCTCCATCCATCATCACTCATGCAACTGCTGCTACGGTGAAGGTGATCTCCCATATCTGTATACTGCTTCAAGGGAGAGGAATCTCCATGCTCTACTAAATACATCTCCTCCTTGCAATCCAGTGCATCCCCCTAAATCCCATTGTACAACTCTGTATGTCTCTGTGAACTACGACTCATCACTGTGTGCCCCTTCATACTCATGTGATCTCCTGTATACACCTGCAACATCCTGGATCCTGGGTGTACTACGGGGTCATCGTCTACATGAAGGTCAACCAATCTTGGAACAAAAATGGAAGTGTCCTCATAATTTCCCCTGGCTCTGTAATCCCAATGTGTATGTGTGTGCTCAATTGTCTCAACACCCCTCGTGAAGGGTGGTCCCTGTGACCTATGGACATCCTCATGTATCTCTGGATCATATCTCTCCATACTCATCAGTGATCCTGGGTACTCTTCATTCTCCTCCCTCAATTGGTGCTCCACTGCTAAACCACCAACATCCTCTCGCAATGTGGCTAAGGGATATATCTGACTCTCTGTTGAAATAGGTGTAGTGGATTTTTGTCTAGTTTCCTCAAGGAGCTCCTCTGATCTAGACTCTGATTCCTGAAGGGTTTTCTGTGTGCCTTCCAAGAATCTCTGTGTGCAAACCAAATCATGAGTGATTCGTTCCACCTCAACCTCTTTCTCCCTTAGTGCCCTGTGATACATCTCACTAACCTCCAATAGGTAATCCCTATCCATCAACAACTGCTGGTAGTCAAACCTCATCACAATCACTGTCTCCCTGAGTGTATGGAAGTCATCAATGACAAGTCCCCAATCTAAACTATCATGTTCCATCTAGGCCCTCCAACAATAACCTGCCACCAATGCATGTGTATCATCAATGCATCTAGTGGTTGCCATGATCATGCCCTCACTGACTCTCAACTGTCCTGCCAAGTGTCATGTCTCCTGGTCACAATCATGTTGAGGTGCTACCTCATGCCTCTCATTTCTAGTGTCAACAATGGAATCCCCAACAACAAACTCCTCAAAATATAAAGCATTGAACTGCCTACTATCCCCTGTGCTACCGAGTCCTCCTGTATGCCACTGCACACCATCACCAACTGCGGCCCTTATCTGAATCACACTGTATCCTGTATGGGCAGTTGTATCCTCCTGTGCACTCACCCTACTAATATCGTCTGTGCCTAGATCCCATACAGATGTGTCCAAACACGTGCTATGGTCATCCCGTCCAATAAGGAGTGCATCCTCATCACTGCAGATCGATCCTAGGATTAAGTGTCCCAACAAGATGTCGGTCTCCACAACCTGGTCCATCAGTGGAAACTCCAAGAGTGGTGACTCACTCTCCTCATATTGATAGGTATGTGTAAGGTCAACTAACTCCAAGCCATACCTCTTCTCCTGGTTCTGCAAATCCATATGTTCCTTGTGTACAATCCCCACACAAGGCTCCTCTACCATATCAGGAATGCCATTGATATCCTCATGTGTCGTGGCTAGCATAGGTGACTGAGAAGATGAAAAATGTGGCTCACTCATCATAGGAAGATCATCATTTTCCATACATGACTTTTTGGAATCCATGTCTACACCCACCGGTAGGTCATCCAACCTACTAATCTCATCATGTCTAAGTGCCAACACATATGAATCCTCACAAGTGTCACCACTATGCTGAAGTGTTGAATCCTCAACATTACCTGATGGGCAAGATGAAGGATATGCGCTATCATCCTATCCATACAATTGTCCCTCAAATGCGCAAGAGTCACTAGCCTTATAAGACTACTCGAAATAGGCATCTATGGTTGCATTCACATGCATATCCTCATCCTCACAGTCATAGTGCACCTCAACAATGTGCACCTTCCCTTTACCCCTACATCTGTGATTTTGCTTCCAAGGAAATTTTCAACTGTAGCATCACTCCCTGCATCTAATAGGTGTAGGCTCCGTCTGTGCTCCTGTCAATCCACTCGCTGGTAATGATGTATCTAGATCCTTATCTGATTTTCCCCTTTGGCTGGCAGGAAAACCAACTCTGATACCACTGTAATGTTCTTGAATTGGCTAGTCTTGGAAAAGCTGCTAATGTGTGTGTAGGATTAATCATTTACAACATATAAATGATCATACAAATAACAAATGTGACAAAGGACTGCAAAGTTTATATTATGATATCTCTGTGGATTAAAAAATGGACGAATGCAGCTGAATAAACTGACAATACTCGACTATATCAACAGACAAAGGATCTTAGCCGGAATACAAATAAGCAGCTAAAAGATAATACCCAGAATATGGGAGCACTGCGAAATCAATGGATGCGCTGGGACTATGGCAGCTCTGACTGTAACTGTTGGAAGTCTGGAAAGTTCACCCTGGGAGTTGTACTTATCGAAATGGCTTGGAAACTATCCCAAATGATGCACCCTTCTCTAGTCCTCGGTACAGGTAAATTTCAGACCCTTCTACTGATGAGTTTGGACCCCAGATGGATCCCCCTGGGGGAATGCGTCCCTCTTTATCTAGAAAAATGTGTCCTAGTGATTCCACCATCGGAATCGGACGAGATGTGTCTCAAAATGACCGCCTTGGTCTACTTGGAAATGGGTCGAAAGGGTTTCCATGAATACGGCCTGATGCTCTCTCTGGAACCCCAAACGTATCTGCCAAAAGTGTCGCACATCCAAGTCTGGAAAATGTGCCCCAGTTGATTTCTCCATAGGAATCTGATGAGGAACTAGGAAAAAGATGCGCCTTTCCTTCCTCTCAAATGGATTGAAGGGAAATATCGGAATTCTCCCTAGATGGGATAATTCGACTAAAAACCCTCTCAGAAGCTGCGCCCTCACTCTGGATGAGTGTGCCCTTGCTATTGAACACTGTGTAACTGCTGCTGAAGAATGATGGAAGACCTCAATGATCTCCCCGGTGACTAGGGTGTGTCTCTCAACACCGAAATTAGCCAACTGGTGTCTTCCTCCTGGAATCCATTGAATTATCTCTCATGAGATGCGCCTCTCCTCCTCAATGACAAGTCATAATCTGCATAATGATGAATTATTTCACTGACTCTTCTCTTATAGATTTCCAAAACCCAAATTCACTACTGAAACCCTAATTTGTTGTTGACCTTTTACCTCCAAGTGAATTTTACTTTATTTTATTATTCCTTGATTAAATCACTTAATTAATTAATTAATCATTTTACCTCTAAAAAGTGATTTATCCATCCGTATGGCTTCTCCGACCACTAAAAGTCACTTCTCATCATCTTATCTCGTAGTGCTCTTCTTCCCAATTCTGACGAGCTATTACACTAAGAGGTTTCTCCAAGTAATATTCCCATTATGACCTTCTTAGTGAAATTAATTAAGATATGACCCATAATAACTCAAAATTACAAAAATCATTGGAATGCAACGAAACCAAAACCAATCTATGCAGAATGGATCCTGATGATGCATGATGCAATTTGGGCCCAATAAAACCCCTCAATATCTCTCGAACTCTCTGTCGACCCTATCTGGCTACTCTGGTAGGCATAGCAGTCTATAAAGTTATAATGTCCCAAAATGGGGACATTATAGACGTCCCTGCCGAAATATTGCTTGTCCTCAAGCAATAACTGAATCAAACTACATATTATATCAGGGTCCCATATCCACTTGTGTGACACAAGGTAGACTCCCCTCAAGATGTGATATCTCCAAGTGCTCTCCACACATGACACCCACATGCTCCTGATGAGTAGAATGATCAATGGTCGAGGAATCTCAGTCAACTCCCTAAGGAACCACTCTACTCAAAACTCAACTCCATCAAACGTTGAACTACCAAGCACTCCAATCCCTAGATCCCATATCAGAATGTCAACTACAATTCCCTGTGGAGTATAGTTCTGTAACATATCAATGCCATGAGTCTCCTACAAATAACACATGGCCTCAACCCGAAATGGGTCTATCCTACCAAACCATACCAAACTCAACACGACCCCCACTAACTGAACATGATGCTGACATAGTGAGGTACTACAAGACCTCAACGAATCACCAGTTAGTGACATGCTCTCCCCAATACTTAAACTCAATGAAAAATCAAAGTGACTCCCCCCTACAAACGTCCTCTCTTCTCCATTAGTCAATGAAATGTCCGGTCCTGTAATCCCAGGGTCCCATGCTAGTCTCTGATAGGGACCATCATGTCTATGCTACTCTACTTTGATCATGTCTGTCTGCTCAAAGTATTCATACTGGACCCTCCACTCTTGGATTCTCATAAGATGAAACAAACAATTGACCAAATGGACTCCTGGATCCCATGTCAAATTTGGAATTTCATCACTTCAAATCCCCACTAACTGCTGGTGTGCCCTATTGGTAATTGTCGAAATCACTTCACCCTCATCCCAATGAGAGTCTGAATATGTAGCAACCTCTGAGATATCCTCTATCCCATGGCCTAGGATACTCCCCATCACGCCCATGGCCTCAACTATCTGCCCCTGATGATTCACCCCTATCTTGATGAATGCAATCAAGACACTCCTGTCAAGTGGTCTCGGCCTACCAACTCTCCATGTCCCTTGCCATTGTCTAGCTCCCCTTGTGTTGTTGTCCATGATGAAAGTATCGGGAAAGGCTATCATAAATATCTGCAACCAACTGTAGGACTTTAAAGTATCATATTCTTTGTTCAATCCAAAGGACTTAACCAAAATCTCATCCATCGACACCCATGGTAAATAATTTCCTGTACTCATCACTAAACACCAACCATAGGGTACAATGGTAGATACCTCTACCAACTGCGAGTCAATAATTCTCCATCCATCATCACTCACGCAACTGCTACTACGGTGAAGGTGATCTCCCATATATGTATACTGCTGCAAGGGAGAGGAATCTCCATTCTCTACTAAGTACATCTCCTCCTTGCAATCCAGTGCGTCCCCCTGAATCCCATTGTACAACTCTGTATGTCTCTGTGAACTACCACTCATCACTGTGTGCCCCTGCATACTCATGTGATCTTCTGTATACACCTGCAACATCCTGAATCCTGGGTGTACTACAAGATCATCCTCTACATGAAGGTCAACCAATCCTGGAACACAAATGGAAGTGTCCACATAATTTCCCTTGGCTCTGGAATCCCCATGTGTACACGTGTGCTCAATTGTCTCAACACCCCTCGTGAAGGGTGGTCCCTGTGGCCTATGGACATCCTCATGTATCTTTGGATCATATCTCTGCATACTCATCAGTGATCCTGGGTACTCTTCATGCTCCTCCCTTAACTGGTGCTCCACTGCTAAACCACCAACATCCTCTCGCAATGTGGCTAAGGGTTATATCTGACTCTCTGCTGAAATAGGTGTAGTGGATTTTTGTCTAGTTTCCTCAAGGATCTCCTCTAATCTAGACTCTGATTCCTGAAGGTTTTTTTGTGTGCCTTCCAAGAATCTCTATGTTCTCACCAACTCATGTGTGAGTCGATCCACCTCAACCTCTTTCTCCCTCAGTGCCCTGTGATACATCTCACCAACCTCCAATAGGTAATCCCTATCCATCAACAACTGCTAGTAGTCGACCCTCATCACAATCACTCTCTCCCTAAGTGTATGGAAGTCATAAATGATAAGTCCCCCATCTAAACTATCATGTGCCATCGAGGCTCTCCAACAATAACCTGCCACCAATGCATGTGTATCATCAATGCATCTAGTGGTTGCCATGATCATGCCCTCACTGACTCTCAATTGTCTTGCCAAGTGTCGTGACTCCTGGTCACAATCCTGTTGAGGTGCTACCTCATGACTGTCACTGCTAGTGTCAACAATGGAATCCCCAACAACACACTCCTCAAAATATAAGGCACATAATTACCCACTGTTCCCTATGCTACCAATTCCTCCTGTATGCCACTGCACGCCATCACCAACTATGGCCCCTATATGGATCGCACCGTATCCTGTATGGGCACTTTTATCCTCCTGTGCACTCACCCTACTGATATCATCTGCACCTGGATCCCATATAGATGTATCAAAACATGTGCTATGGTCATCCCATCCAATAAGGAGTGCATCCTCATCACTGTAGATCGATCCTGGGAGTAAGTGTCCCAACAAGTTGTCGATCTCCACAACCTGGTCCATCAGTGGAAAATCCAAGAGTGGTGACTAACTCTCCTCATACTGATAGGTATGTGTAAGGTCAACTAACTCCAAGCCATACCTCTCCTCCTGGTTTTGCAAATCCATGTGTTCCTTGTGTACAATCCCCACACAAGGCTCCTCTACCATATCAGGAATGACACTGATATCTTCATGTGTCATGGCTAGCATAGGTGACTGAGAAAATAAAAAATGTGGCTCACTCATCATAGGAAGCTCACCATTCTCCATACATGACTTCCTGGAAGCCATGTCTACACCCACCAGTAGGTCATCCAGCATCCTAATCTCATCATGTCTAAGTGCCAACACATATGAATCCTCACAAGTGTCACCACTATGTTGAAGTGTTGAATCCTCAACATTACTTGATGGGGAAGATGAAGGATATGCGCTATCATCTTGTCCATACAATTGTCCCTCAGATGCGCAAGAGCCACTAGCCTTATCAGACTGCTCCAAATAGGCATCTATGGTTGCATTCACATGCATCTCCTCATCCTCGCAGTCATAGTGAACCTCAACAATGTGCACCTTCACTTTACCCCTACATTTGTGATTTGGCTTCCAAGGAACCCTGCAACTGTAGCAATGTTCCTTGCATCTAATGGGTGTAGGCTCCATCTATGCTCCTGTCAATCCACTCGCTGGTAATGATGTATCTAGATCCTTATCTGATTTTCCCCTTAGGTTGGCAGGAAAACCAAATTTGATACCACTGTAATGTTCCTGACTTGGCTAGTCTAGGAAACGTTGCTAATGTGTGTGTAGGATTAATATTTTACAGCATATAAATGATCATACAAATAACAAATGCGACAAAGGACTGCAAAGTTTATATTATGATATCTTTGTGGATTACAAAATGGACGAATGTGGCTGAACAAACTGTCAATACTCGACTGGATCAACAGACAAAGGATCTTAGCTAGAATACAAATAAGTAACTAAAAGATAATACCTAGAATATGGGAGCACTACGGAATCAATGGATGCACTGGGACTATGGAAGTTCTGACGGTAACTGCTGGAAGTCTGGAAAGTTTTCCCTGGGAGCTCTACTTCTCGGAATGGCTTGGAAACTGCCCTAAATGATGCACCCTGCTCTAGTCCTCAATACTGGTAACTTTCATACCGTTCTGCTAGTGAGTTTGGACCCCGGATGGATCCCCCCGGGGGAATGCACCCCTCTTTCTTTGGCAAAATGAATCCTAGTGATTCCACCGTCGGAATCGGACGAGATGTGTCTCAAACTGACCGCCTTGGTCTACTAGGAAATGGGTCGAAAGGGTTTCCATGAATATGGCCTGATGCTCGCTCTGGAACCCCAAATGTATCCGCCAAAAGTGTCGCACATCCAATTCTGGAAAATGCGCCCCAGTTGATTCCTTCATCGGAATATGATGAGGAACTAGGAAAAATATGCGCCTTGCCTTCCTCTCAAATGGGTCGAAGGGAAATTTCGAAATTCTCCTTGGATGGGATAGGTCGACTAAAAAACCTCTCAGAAGTTGTGCCCTCACTCTAGATGAATGCGCCCTTGCTGCTAAACATTGTGTAACTATTGCTGAAGAATGATGGAAGACCTGAATGATCTCCCTGGTGACTAGGGTGTGTCTCTTAACATCGAAATTAGCCAACTGGTGTCTTCCTACTGGAATTCACTGAACTATCTCTCCTGAGATGCTCCTCTCCTCCTCAATGACAAGTCATAATCTGCATAATGATGAATTAGGTCGTTGACTCTTCTCTTATAGCTTTCCAAAACCCTAATTCACTGATGAAACCCTAAGTCGTTGTTGACCTTTTCCCTCCAAGTGACTTTTACTTTATTTTATTATTCCTTGATTAAATCACTTAATTAATTAATCATTTTACCTCTAAAAAGTTATTTATCCATCCTTATGGCTTCTCTAGCCACTGAAAGTCACTTCTCATCATCTCATCTTGTAGTTCTCTTCTTCCCGATTCCAATGAGCTATTACACTAAGAGGTTTCTCCAAGTAATATGCCCATTATGACCTTCTTAGTTAAATTAATTAAGATATGACCCATAATAACTCAAAATTACGGAAATCGTTGAAATGCAACGAAACCAAAACCAAGCTGTGCGAAATGGATCCTAATGATGAACGATGCAATTCGGGCCCAATAAAACCCCTCAATATCTCTCGAACTCTCTGTCACCCCTATCTAGCTACTCTGGTAGGCATAACACTCTGTAAAGTTATAATGTCCCAAAATGGGGACATTACAAAAAGGATTTCATTCACAAGTTGATATTGCACAGATTTTAATCATAATACCCTTTTCCCTTTAGATTTCAAATGACTAGGACTAGTCCTATGGTGTAAGAGATATTTCAAGTCAGAGTACCATGAATATTAGTCCACGGGGATGTAAAGGACTTCATTGGTGAGATCAACAAGTTCATTCTCATAACCTTCTTCTTCTTTTAACACAACATCCTGTGATTTTCTCGCTAACTTATAGAGTACATGTCCACACACAATATGAGCATTTTTACTGAATAAAATAACTATTTCATTTAATTCAATAACTTTTCATTACGTATTTTATCTAATTTTGATTATACTTGCTCCTAGATAGGATAGTTAGAATATTATTAGTATTTATTATTAGGAATATGTATTATAGATATTATAGCTAGATTAGAAATATATTTACTTAGACAGATTTGTCTAAATTGGTCGATATTAAATTTATTATCCCATTTTAGGTGGCAAACATGCCCACATACTGGTGGAGATCGCTTTCCCAAATGAGATAATATCTAATTGGGATCTTCCATCAACTGATCATCCCACTTTGTTGGTAGTAGGAATTTTTTCAGCTGTCAACAATTTTGGCACTGGAAGGAGGGTCGAGTGATATGCATGGTTGGTAGAGAATCTCATAATTCTAATACATCTCAGTCATATTGTACCAAATCACCTCCGAGGATAATCCCTATTCAGAAAAATACCAGTGGAATTTCACATCACAAGCAAAGTGTAGTTTCTGATCCATCTATTCAGATGAAAAATCCACAAGATCTAGAATACCAAAGTGATCCTATTTCTACATTTAAGATTGAAATCGTAGATTTTTCAACTTCTAAAGAAATTGGATTAATTAATCTTCAACTACAATTGTCTATAATCTTGACTAGAGAAAAAAGTAAACAATTCAGAGTTTCACCCATTGAATTCACTATCCCTGGAAAGGGTAAACAATTTGAGAAAGCACAAGAAAATAATATTGATTATTCCTCTCATGATAACCCTCTTTTTGAAGGAATTGAAGAGGTTGAAGTTAAATTTGAAGGCAGCCCTAGTAAACCACCATCTCATCTAGAAAGTCCTCCTCATACTCCTCCAGGGTCTCAAACATGATTTTCTCAAGGTAGTCTGAGAAAATCTCCTTGAAGAAGTCCTAGAAAATATCCAAGGAGAAACATGGCTAATGTTGCAAGAATACCATGGCTTGCATGATGAGATGTTGCAGTTCCAAGACTTGTTCATGACTCCCCAAACATCCATAAAAGTTCTTACACAAGTTTGATCTTCATAATAATTAATCACTTGAAGATCATGCGAGTAAATTCATGCTAGTAGTTAGTTTAATGAATGCACAACATGAATACGTTTTTTTCCATTTGTTTCCATATACCTTTGAGGGGAAAACATCTACTTGGTACTTTTCACTACCACAAGGATCAATAACCAATTGGAATGAATTTGAAACCCCTTTCATGAAGAAATTTGGTGAGGATAAAACCATAGCAATGTTGGTATTGAAATTGTCTAGAATTAAAATGAACCCAAAGGGAAAAATAAATCATTTTAATCAAATATTTTTAACACTAATGAATAAAATTCATGAAGATTCTAGGCCTTCCAACAATGTAGTCATTGAATTTGATACTATAGCTCTACCTTCTTTGATTGCCATCTTTCTTAAAAGAGATGGGGAAAACAAATTAGCTAAAACTTTTGAAGAATCCTTAGACGTGGAAAAGGAGACGATGAGCATTATAGGTAAGTCATCAACAAAAGAAAAGAGAATTTTGCCACATGTCAAGAAACAAACTACAATCAAAACTACAAATGAAAAGAAAGATAAAGATACTGTACACATGGATATTTTTTAGAGAATAATTAAAAAACTCTCGAATGACATCATATATCTTAAAAAACATTTAGGAGAAATTACATCTTACAAAAGGACTTGGAAAAGGACTTGGAGACATCCTTTCACGAGAAATATTCTCCCACCAAACAACCAAAACCCTCATATTGATGAGATTCATCTTGAGGAATTCGTTCAAGATAACTTTTGTAGAGGAAATAATGTGAATCATTTCGAGAAAACTTCTCCACTATTTGTGAATATTTTTAAAGTTTTCACTTCTATCGAAGAGGAAGAAACACAAGTAGATAAAGATGCAGAGGAAGAGGAATAAACCCCTAAAGTCAATGTTACATGGGATATATCCCATGTGATAATAGATGATGAGAAAGATGAAATAACTAAAGAGATTTGTGTTGCACAAACTAGAAGTAAGGGTCCTCCATCAAATTTGGGATCTCCATCTCCATCTTCTCCTTCCTAGAAATCTTCATCTACAGATAAATCAATCTATGGTTCAAGTAAGGCTGTTATTATTTATGATATTCTAGATTATGATCTGGTTGAGGATATGAATAAAACAAGGGCTAACATTTCCTTATATAAATTTTCAAAATTAAAACAACAAGAAAAATTACTTAAATATTTATAGAAAATTAATTTTGAAAATGAAACACCTACAACCTAAAGTAAAGAAAATGGAAAAATTACCCATAACTTCATAAAAAACTAATAAGGAACTTAATGTAAATGATGCTTTAATAGAATAGAAGTGTGTTTATCGTACAACCCCTTTCCTTTTGACATTTAAAATCTTCAATAAAAATGTACATAACTATTTAGTAGATTCAAGAGCTTTTTCCAATATAATTCCATATTTTGTTTGTAGGAAGTTGAATGTTTAACCCAAGAAATCTATCATTCAAATTGTATAAGTAGATAGGGAAAATGCCAAAGTTTTGGGAGAACTTAAGAATGTATTAATCAGATTATATTCTAATCCTAAGATCCACCAGAATATTGATACATTTTTTTGTTTATATTTCGGAGTCATATGACTTGTTGCTAAGTAGAGACTGGTCAGAGAAGTTAAATGGTTGTTTTTCAACTAATTGGTCACATTTATGGATATCATATAATGGTTTTCCAAATAAAATAAAAGTAGAGCGTGAGATGCATACGAAGCATACAGTCACTGACTTAAATGAGCTCAATGAAACAATCATGTTTACAAAATCTATTTTAGGAAACTATTGTCGAGACTCCTTTTTTGGAAATTTCACTGTAGAGTAGTCACCTTTTCGGGATTGAGTTTACAAATATGGGATTCTTCACTATACTCAGATTGACGTATCAAATTGTGTAGATGTAAATAAATATAGTAATTTAGAATTAAATATGGTTTTTATTTTTTGATGGCTCCAAGTCTAACGAGGGTGTACGTGTTGGTTGTATCATCCAAGATATTAAGGTAATAAAACCATGATATCATGCAAACTGGAGTTTTAATGTACAGAGAACGTCTTTGACTATGAACCCTCATACAAGGTATTAGAAAATAAATTGATTTGGAGGTTAAAGAAAATAAAAGTTATTGGTGATTCTGAAATTATAGTGAAACAAGTACGAAATTAATTCTATACGTTGTATTTCTAATATTTTTAAAAATTATTAGGAAGAGGTATGGAATTTGATTTATAATTTTGATGCTTTTAAAATTGTTTCAGTACTTTGTTCTCAGAATTTTGAAGTCGATTTATTGTTGCTTCTAAATTAATTCCTACAAAATATTTTTCTCCTGATAGATTGTCTAAATTAATTTTCAAGTTCTCAGTGATAGATAATGTCACAAATTGGAGATTTTTCCCTGATAGATTGTCTAAATTAATTTTCAAATCCTCACTGACAGATAATATCACAAATTGGAGATGATCAACAAAGGGGGCATTATTTATGAGTATCAACATGATACAAAAAGTAATGAGTCTTCTCTAGAATTTAAACCAAAATAAAAAAAATTGTATACCTAGGTTAGTGGTTTGTTTGGAGAAGTTCTATGATTTACATGATAAATTTAAGGGGGTAACCAACTACAAAACAAATAGTTCTTCTATGCAAAAGGAAGTGGTTAATTTGGGACCTGAAAAAAATCCACAAAACATTAATTTGGGAATTGAATGTTCTTCTTGAAATAAGACCACTTTCATTAAACTCCTTAAAGAGTACAAAGACATTTTCACATGGACATAACTTTACTTAAAGACTTATGACACCAAAATTATTCAACATGTAATTCCAATTAAGAAGGATGTGAAAGTTGTACAACAAAAGTTAAGGAAAATTTATCCAGGTTTGTAGCCGAAATTACTAGAGGCTAAAATTATTTTCCCTATCTAACACTTTTAATGGGTATCAAACCTAGTTCTAATACAAAAGAAGAATGGGGCATCAAAATATGTATAGATTTGCATAACCTAAAAAAGGCCTCTGATAAAGATAATTACCTTATTCCACCAATGGAACATATTCTTCAATGTGTCTCATGTGCTAAAATGTTGTCTGACTGGTTATAATGGGTCCAGTTACCTGTCCAAAGGTTTTTCTCTAGTGAATGGAGATTTTCCTTGAATCTCTTTTAATCTAAATCTAAACTATCTTTACTAGGACAAAGAAGTAGTTTTTTTATCCCAATTAGGAGCAAGAGAATAATAGAAAGTTGAGCATGAGATAAATATAAGCCATTAATTTATAGAAAAAGTTCATATAACCTAATAACCATTAAAACAAATAATCACCAATATTTACTCAGTAAATAGTTACTGAGGAAAAATCAAATGTGTCTGTACTCAATATGGAGGATTAAAAGATATTGAACATGAGATAAGAAAGTTGTCTAACTAAGCAAATAGTTCACATAGAAAGACAACAATTAAAGCAAATGCAAATCAATAATGGGTCTAATGGGTCTAGTAAATAGTTACTAAGAAGCTGCATATACACATACTCATATTCAAAGACTAATTGACAAATTCAAATTAATCATGAAAGACAACTTATCAATGATTTTAAAGAAACATGAATTCACATAACTGAGAACAGTGCACATTATACAAACTCATACTCATCGAGAATGAAATTCATCAAATGAAAAATCTTTTATTAAACTCAAAACATGATAATAGTATCAAATCCTAAGAACAATCAAAAGACTTGAGAGTCTTCTATTAGTTTACAGAACTCGACAATAGTGCACCAGTTCTATCACTGATTTCAAACTTAGAATACAAAAGATTTCAAAAAAGATATTGTAATAGCACAAGTCTCTCCTTGCCTAATCCTAGCCTTTGGCAATATATTCTTTCATCCTCCAACCTCTTCACTAATGTGTATACATACTTCTTTTATAGGTGTATGAATTTGTTTTCCTTCCTTCCCCTTAAGCTTAGGCTCCAATTTCTCCATCATAACCTACAATCCAAACATATCAATTAAATCAATAAAAATCAAATAAAATCTTGTTAAAATCTAATAATAATAAAATTAAAACTAAAACTAAAACAAACTTAAAAACAAAGCTAAAATAAAAATTAAACAAAACCAAATCTAAATAAAATCAAAACTATACAACTAACTTAAATAAAGGTGAAAATAAAATAAAAACTAAGTAATCCAACTAAATTTAATTTAATTATTTATTTTTTAACCTTCCACTTTTCAAACTAGAGCTCGAATAACATTATGACAGCTTCGAACAAACTGTGGTAGAAGAATTATCCATGATTTCACCCTCCATTAAAATGCAATTGTGCTCGGGAAATTATGACATAGTTGTTTTAGCAGCCTCAACACCAGGTTATTGCAATTTTATTTGATCAGTAACTTTGTGAAAATTATATTGCTGCAAATGAAAAGCTCCTTAAAAACTGCGATTTAGTGTTATCTTGGTGAACGGTATTATGCATGAGCTCTGAGGCTTACAACATTATTGTGATTCTGATAGAGAAACTTAATCCTTTCTCTACGAACTGATCGAACATTCGTGGAAAAAACCATTACGGTGACAATTTCAGCCACTATTTCTGTGATTTAGAATGTGAGTCTCTCTCCAATTAGTTGCACTATCATGCTCTTCTGTTGATTTCAGTGTACACTGGGCAAATATCAAAATCTTATGCAATATTTAGTGGTGTCGTGTTGACAATTAATTATCTCTGGAGATCAGTGTCATGTTTTTTTTCTTAGCGATTTGACTTGTAAATTTATGGAGGTATACATACCCTACCCGCCTTTTGAATTTGAACTTGTGACCTCTTAAAAAGAAACACATGTTCTTAACCATGATAAAGTTGTCATGATGCTATCTTGAGTAAACCTGTGTTTCAAGAAAACAATAATAATTAATAAATCCTTAAATTTTTATTTGACACAACTTGGAGGGAAAACATAATACTCACATCATTTAATAAAATAATTTCAAGATGTGCATGCCAATAAATTATGAAATCATCCCATAGTTTATTGGAGAAACAATAATGATGTTATGAGATATGTAAAGAAATGAAAACTATTTTATTAATAATTATAACAAGATGAATATTTACAATTTTAATTTGCAATTGTTTCTTGCTCGTATTTAATAAGTAAAATTAATATTTACAAATTCTACCATATTTCTATCAAATAAAAAATGAGAAATAATAAACTTTTCAATATTTAATGATATAAGTTATTTAGTTGAACAAAGTACAAGCTATGTAAAACAAAAGGAGATTTTGGTCGAATTGAAAACAAATGGATCACTTTTAATTCTTTAAATACATTCTCTCAAGGTGTAGATTGAACTTAATATTAATAAGCTTTAATCTATTTGTTTCGTCTCGTGAAAAAGTATAAATTAAGAAAATGACATTTTTTTTAACAAAAGTCTAAAGCTTGTAAAAATTGATGTATCCTTTTGGAACACTTTTAAAATTATAAACCTAAAGCTTTTTTCTATCCTTTCACTTTAACTTAGAAGCCGATAGAAGTTGATTTTCAAAAGATAAATCTTTCCACTTTTAAGCCTTAAGGCACGCACAAGGTCCGTCGTCAATTGATTTCTCCCATCGATCGAACATTTTCCCTTTTCCCCGAATATTTGGAGCCGCCTGAATGTTAAAAAGGTCAAAACCTCTAGAGACTGGTTCCAAATCTTTGGATTTCAGAGTTTCGCGCTTCAGGTGTGTTAACATGTCGCTTCTTCAAAACCCCGATATGTGAAATGCGTCTAACAAATCCTAGTCACCACACACGTATACCCCTTGATCTCTGATGCATCTTCTCGGAAAGTGACTTGTCGGATCTTTAAATGAAGTTAATTAACCAAATACATGAAGTGATAAATACCTAAAAAGAAACTAAAACCCAATTAGAAAAATTAAAAAATAGTTTCGCGATTTCAGATTTCGAGCATTCGCCATATATCATGTCCCTAATTCACGAAGCCCGAACTCCCGAAATGTCTTAAGCATTAAGAAGGGTTAATTAATGATTAGAAAATAATTAATCCTTGTGCGATTTCGCGTTTCGGGGATCCTTCCTCGAGCGACTATCACTATCTCGAGTTTCGTAACCCTGAAATACTTGAGGTTAAACACGATTATTTAACGGGTTAAACATGATTAAAATTAATCAATAACTTCACGATTTTGCGTTTCAGAAATCATAACGTGAACTATTATAGGATATCCCGAGGTCCGAAACCCTGAAAAATGCTTAACGATAAATGTGATTAACTAATGCATTAATGAGGATTATCTCGTGATAAATTTTTTGTTGAATCATAACTCAGGTAAATTCAAATGTTGTTTGTCAAAACTTCTAATTGCGAACCACCATAAATTAATGACATTAATAATCAATCTACGACCATCATTTCAAATAAGATCCTGGACCACCACCTAAATATTTTTCATTAGAGAAAGTGAATACTTCATCAGTAAAGGTATTTATACAATCAAGGGGAAAAAGATATTGAAGTTTGATTTTCATTCTACGTTTTCACAAGACAAGTTTTCAAGATAAGAAGTTTGCGCATTTCTTGTGACAGGTAACAGATATCTGAGCTTGTGATACCATGGCTCCTCGTAAAACAGCTAAAGCGTCGGGTGAAAGCTCAAACCCAAACACAGACGTCTTCTCAGACACGTCGCCCAGAACCATAAATTCTGTGAAAATCTGGACGCAGGTATTCGATATTCTACAATACGAATTGATCAACTGCCCAGATGATTCCGGCGACGAGGCGAATGAAAGCCATGCTATGAGATACAAATATTTTGCTCAATCAGAGCTGCATAAAATAACAATGCGACCTAGGCTCATGCCTTATAATGATATGATTGGTTGGGCGCTAGAGAATGTGGAGCTCTTGACCAGGAGTATCTACAATTCACAAAGGGTTTCAGTTGGGTCTTTTCGACCAGAACATTTCTAGGTGATGTACAAATTATCCCCAGTTCCCAATTACATTTATAATGCCACTTTCTTAATGGACTTCGACAAAAAAGAATGCGCGCAATATGGAAGGAACCTACCTGACTTGATAAAGGATTGGTGTTCACGTCCTCAGAAATTTAGAGCAGACACCCATGGCGTTTATGATGTTGCCTCATTAGAGTCTCACATGATGTATCTAGCCATGATTCTATGTCGAATTTTTGGGAAAGAAAACTGTGCTCATTTCTTATTACCATGGGCGCCAATCATGCACATCGTAGTAGAGGGGTATTCCTTTGATTGGGCCAAAATATTATCAGACAACTTGGTAAGGGAAATAACAGAATATCAGTCATTGAAATCCAAAGAGAAACCTGCCCCATTTTACATGTCTACTTATATTATGGATGTCGTTTGTTTCATGATGCCATTTCCTTTGATGGGATGGAGCTAGACTCCGAACAACGCTGAACCAATACACTTATATCACTCCAAGCTATGGGAGGATAAATAAAAAGATTTCTTCTACAAAATCTGTAACTATGTGGTGGTGCCAATGCATATTTCTATATATGGGTGCCCACCTCCCGGGATTTCTGACAAGATAGTGACCAACCGAGGAAAAATAGCAGATTGGTACATTGAACATATGAGGGTTTTAGGATGTTACGTCCCTCTGCATGCTTTACCCAAGTTTCTGCCAGATTGATTGGTCTGTAGAGAGGTAGCGCATCAAACTATGCTGGGTGGGATCAGTAAAGAGCTAAAGGCATTGTAGAAAAAGGTATGGCCCACCTTTCCTTTGCAGATTGGTATGTAGAGGCTGCGGCCCTAGAAGACATAAAACCTGTAAATATTGAATTCAAGAAACATGATCCTCATAAGATCGTGGGAGATCACATGACTCTTTCCAATTTAAAAAGATACAAGCATGAATATTCCCCATAGGATGAGATATTCCGAGGAGCGATATCTTATCAGGAAGTTTTTAGCTGAGTCCAAACTCTGGCTCCTGACGAATTAGCCGAATTCTATAATTTTCAAAGGCACTGAAGAAATAGCCTTCCTAACATCTTTCAGGGAGAAACCCTGACATCTCCAGCTACACAGGAAACTGCAACCCATATTTTAGAAACACGGAGCTCCGGTGGACAAGATGTGCAAGAACATTTGGAAAACACTGAGGTTTTGACACAGAAGAGGGACACTACATTGGCAAATCCACCAGATGATTGAACTAAAGTTTAGGCCGAGGCCTTGATAAAAAAGGGGGAAGAAAAACTATTGTCCACACCAGACAAATAAACTACTCACACAGCCAGGTAGCAACCATCTATGGAGATAGGAAACCCTATTCAATCTGTCACACCTTTACAGTATAGTAGAGGGAACCCGAGTGCTAAAGTAGTTTTTATAGAAGATCTTATGCCTATTTCGGTGGAAGAGATTCTGACATCTTCTTCAGCAAAAAAAGGAGAGCTGTTGTGAAAAGAGAAACTCACCAAAGGGAGGGTGCGACTGTCAAGAGACACATAGTGTTATATGAAGGTCGAGCCTTAGAAGAAGCAGAATTCGCTATGGAAGTGGTAGGCTGATTGGGAGCTTTTGCCATAGAAAAACAATACTCAATTGGGAACCTAAAGGAATAATTGAAGCAAAAGGATCTGCTGGTGAGCTAGTTGCAAAACCAAGTAAAGACTATAGAACAGAGAGTTTGAAGCAAGATGAATAAAGGTTTTGAGCAGATCAAATCCTACGACAGGAAGGAAATTCAACAACTTAAAATCAGTCTTGATGAAATGCATAAGAATTCACAGGAAAATAGGGAACTGGCCATTCAACAGGAAGAATTGGTAAAACAACTCCAAGCTAAAATAAAATCGAATGAGAACACAACAGTGAATGTGGCATTTTTCCAAGACCAGACCTTGGAGGTGTAGGAGAAGCTGGAATCAACCCAACAAAACCTTTTTATCAGACTAGAAGCTATTCAAAATTATTACCGGTTGGCAGACCATTCTTTAAATAATATTTGCATAAAGGAGAGAGAGGCCACTGCAGCTAGAGTGACATTCCAAGAGG
>JASDQU011402482.1:16080-27199 GCA_032191745.1 Picea mariana | reverse complement strand
ATCCTAGCCTACGTCTACAGTCTATATCGTTAGAAGTAATGGAAATGGAAGATATTCTACCTCACATAGAAAATAATTTATATACTTTTGAGGCGAATGACACAACAGAGCCTTCCAGGTTGGTGGTGCAATTCATAGGCATATGTGTTCAGTGTGTCGAGCAAGGGAAATCCAACACGCATGGAAACAAATGAAACAATGTGTGCATATCATGTATATAGGTCATGATAAAAGGCCAACTGTTTCTGAGTTGGAGGATGAGAAAAAGAAATGTCTTTTCCAGCAGGCGAAGGGACAGAGAAGATGCGAATGAAACTCTTCCAATTCTACAAATTGTAATATTTATTGTTTTTGAAATTATGAGAATTCCAACCGTTTAGGGTTGAGAACATTTTTGTATAAATACATAGTTTGAATACTTAACAAAGGTTGTTTCTTGCTGGATGTAATAAGGAAAAACTCTCCTTTTGTGAGAATTAATACAAGTGCAGACATGGATTCCAAATTTTGTGTAGTTTGAGTTATGTCCTCTTCTTGTATTCCATATTTCTTGTTTCCCTTGTGTGATTCATTGGTAAGTGAGTGATTTCAATTTAGTACTACTACTATTGCAATCACATTTGATCGGTTGTTTGATAAGCAAACAATTTTTTCTCTATATTTTCTATATGTAAATACAAGACCTGTGAGCTACTTGGATTACTGTATCTCATATCCTTACAAGGGTGCATTCTTTTATTTCTTCTACTATATCATATCCTTACAAGGGTGCATTCTTTTATTTCTTCTACTGTGAACAAGGTAAGATTCATCTTGCATTGATGCCTCACTTTTTTTAACAGTTTTGTAAGTTTCCCTCATATCACTTGATTTTATAAATCGACTCAGACGACAAATTACGACCTATGTCCCGTTCTGTCATTATTTTCATTAGAGGATTAATTTTTATATTACTAACGAAAGAAAAATCACCTTTAAAAACATCCCTTTATATTTCTGATGCATGACATTAATATTTAAGCCTTAGGTTTAATCTCAGGAATGACATTTTTTTGGCATCGTTGTCGGGGACGGAGAAACAAAGTTATTTTTCCCAGGGAGAACGACATGGTAAGTTTCTCTCTTTGATAGTGAACAAAGATTGAATACATTTATAAGGCTAAACTTTATCTTTCAATTGGCGACTCCACTATAGATAAACTGGCATTTGGTAGAAAGAATACCAGGAAGAACCCAGACGATTAGCAGACTACGTCTGTATCTAATCCTGAAAAGCTATTAAAACTAAGCGGATACCTCAAGAAGACTGTTGCATCCACAAGTAAGGTTTACCAACCCAAAACTATGCAAACTAATGATAAGGTTCCACTTGAACAGTCAATATCGCAAGAAGGTTACACACAAAGCCACTTTGGAGATACATCAACTGAGAAGATTGTAGCTGAAACCATAAACCCCGAGCTGGTTTTACCTGAGATTAAAGCCAAGACCGATTCGACTTCCCCCTTTACTAGTAAAGGTAAAAGATCCATTTTGATTCCCTCTTTTATTGATATTCCACTGGTCCCCGAAGTAAAGGTTTTAGTTCCCCGAAACTCTGAGGACTATATCTCATACCCTGATTCAACTCCTGTTGGTTCTCCTGTTTATATATCCTGTAAATCTAAAGAACCCATCCCTCATTTCCATTTTCTCCCTTTTTCAGATTTTCTGTCTCCTAACAATCAGTTTTCAGAACCTCTTTCACTTCATCCTGAGGTAGTAGAAGGGTGCCTATCATTTTAAGAAAACCCTCTCTTTAACTCCCGAAGTTCATCCCCTCGACATCAAATGGTTGTTGTTGGAGGAGGTGGCGTTGGAGGCGGTGCTGGAGGAGGAGGAAATCAAGGACCACCACCTCCACCCCCTAGGATATTTTCCAAAGTGGCAGCCAGATACACTCGTTTAGTCCTTCCCCCTGTCCTTCATGATTTACCTGAAAATTATATGAAGAACTTACCGAAATTCATGGGAGAGGGAGATTTAATTCCCACAGAGCACATAATTTTTTTTTACCAATTCGATGATATCCTCGGCATTGAGCATGAAGATGTTTACTCAAGAATTATGGTGAAAAATTCGGAAGGTCAAGTAAGACTCTGGTTTCGAGGGCTTCAGGTAGGTTCTATAGCGTCTTATCATGCGCTAGAAAACACCTTTTTAAGGCAGTGGGGAGAAAAGAAAGATCACTTGTATTATCTGACAGAGTTTGGGGCTCTGAGGAAAAAGACTTCCGAGTCAGTCCTAGAACTCACCCAGAGATTTAATAAACTCTATCATAAGATCCCATTAGAAGTCAAACCCTCACAGCCCGCAGCTAAGGTGACTTTCGCAGGGGCTTTCGAGCCTAACTTTTCCCTACTTTTGAGGGAAAGGAGATCTGTTGACCTCACAAGAATGCAGGACGACGCCATTTAAATCGAGTCGAACATGATGGAATTAGGTAAAGTAAGAGAGAAGGCTGAAATGGGAAACAAAGAAACCAAATTCTTTAGGGAACAAGCTAGAACTTCTGGATCTGGGAGGTCCGCGAAGGACAAAATGGATGACATGGCTAAGATAATCAAAGAGTTATCAAACAAAATATCCAGGATGGAATTAGACCAGGCTAAACCTGATCCTTTTTCTAGGAGATATTTCAAAAGGAATCCAAATCCCCAGATCTAACAGAGACCAGTAAAAAACGAGGATCAGAAAATCAAAGCTCCGTTTAAAACAAAAAACTTTATGCAAAGTGATGATGTACAAGACTTTGAGGGGTTAGATGAATATATTGAAAACCTCAGTGATAACGATCAAGAACCTCACCTAACCAGACAAGATTATGAAAAGTCTTTAGATCAAGAACCACTATTTGGAAAGGAGGAAAGTATAAATAATATGGGAGATTCTGATTATCAAGGAATCGTTGACTCTATGTTACCCATAATTTTGGTCATAATGATGGTGTATTAATGATGGTGTACTGAGGCTCTTCTTAATAACTTTCTCCTGAGAAAAGTTACCTTCATCTCTTCCTAGAAATCATACTTTTGAAGAAGGTTCGCAGACTGCTAGTATTCCAGGATGCGAGAATGACCCATTCTCGCAGGCTGCCTTAAGCCTGGGTGTGAACTTCTCTCACTGTGATGAATAGCTAGGGTGCGAACTCGTCCTAAAGCATGGAAAAAGATGAATTCTCAATGTTTCTAGAAGGGAATATTCTAGAAGAATGGGTTGGAATTTGAATGGTTATCCTTGTATTGGATTCCCTGATATTGTGGGATCATTCTTATCCAAGTAACTATCTCATTCTCTCCTATATATTGAGGGAATTCTCATGGAAAAGGTTAAGCAAGATTCATTGGAGAATTGGTGAAAGAATTGTGTGAAGGACTTAGCTTGAACAACAGCTTGGAGACTCTAGCAAGTCTATTAAGAGGATTTGATCTTCTTCATGCAAGGATTGAGCAAGTGTATGTGTTGGAGCCAAGAGCCACTGAAAGGGAGCTTGCGACATCAAGGCGATCAAGTTGTAATGTTCTACTTTCAATTAATATGATACAGTGGCATGTCCCTTTCCCATAAAGTTATTCTCACTTTATTGTGTAATTCCTTGATCATACACATAAGTTGACTGTTGAATATATTGTGCTATCTTCACTTTGGTTGGTTTGTGTTGTCTTGGTCTTGACCTCACGAGAGTACCAGAGCGAAGCAGGAGAAACAAAGACCCTAGGAAGCAATATAAAGGTATGTTACTTGTTCCTTCTTACTAGCTAATTCAATGGTCAAAACTTAGGGAAAGAGTCATGTTCTGTCCTATTTTGTTCTAGATCCAGGTGGATCTAGGGAGATCAGTTAGTGTCTGCACCTACCGATTAGTCCGATAACAAAATTGTCGACTCCACTGGGGAATTTTCCATTTTCTTTGTGGTTTTTGGTATTTTTCCTTGGCCATTTTCTCTTGCCTTACCTTTCTCCATTCATATCAATCTCTGAGTCTTCAGGATACCCTGATAGACCCTCTGGGTCCAGAGGCCTTTTCAAATTTTGTGTCTTTTTCAAAAATTTGACTAGTTTCAGGCATTCTCGCACTGCACTTCATAGTAGCCTGCAAGAATCTATAGGGTTCGCACCCTATTTTTAGGTTCAGTGCGAGGTTCTCGCACTCTGCTCAAATCCCACCTGCGAGAATCACTAATTCTCGCACTGTGTAATATTGCCAGCCTGCGAACTCGTTTTTTCAAAGTTTTGGATTTGAGTTTTTGCATCTTGAATTGCCTAGATCAGTTTAGATGCCTTAAAAGAGTTTCTTGGACCATTGATTGATGTTCTTCTTGTCTTCGCTTTTGTGCACGAATAGTCTTAGGATTTCAAAGGCTCTTCCTGTCACTTTTTGTCTTGACTTTCGTTTCTTGACTTTTCTCCGCAAAGCTATACTCTCTGATATTGCAATCTGAGTGTGCTTGATTGGTTAAGGACCGGAGATCGGTTGAAAGTTAAGTTTATTTGTCTTTATCATTTGCTTATTGTTTGAAAGATCACTTTTCTTATGCAATTGAAAAGACTAGATTGGTTTTCTTGTTATTTTTGTTTTCATTGAAAGGATTGGTTTGGGTTTTTATCCATTGCTTGTTCATTCGTTTTTGGTTTTCCTTACCTTCACCATTTTGGTGTAGGTCCTTTTTGAAAAGTAAAAACATTTTTTTTTCAAAAGATTTTTTCGTTTTGAAAATATTGAAAATCAATTGTTGAAATTGTTGAAAAAGAACAATAGAGAATTGTTATTGACGCGTGATTTGTTGCATTGCATTTTAAAGGAAATTGTGTATTGTAGTTCAAGTTTGATCCGGAAAATTCTCTTTCCCTCCCGTACATAGGATTCATTGAACGAAATTTGATATATTTCATTCCTATCTTTGCATCGTTGGGTCAGAGTCTCACACCACATCAGTTTCATCTCCGCTTCCCTTGAGTAACAACAGCTCTTAAAAACATTGCACAATTTTTAAAATTTAACTAGTAACTCTTTTCTAGGGCTCTATTACACCAACAATTAGCTAGGCTAGCACTTTGGAATAGCCAGAGAGATACACTCTCCAAAGCATAAAACACACAATAGCATCTTGTGTCAGGGAGTGTAAAATTCCATTTACAACATCTTGTCCTGGGAAGCCCTTCTCACACAAGGGTCAAACACGAGGTCGCATTGATATTGACAACGTTACTCACCCTGCTTCATTGATCTCAGTGTAGAGATTGCACATATTACGGGGATCACTTAGAGGTATACCCACAATTATGAGTGGAAGCCTCTCGACTTGATTACGGGCTAGATACCCTGCCCTTGTGTGTGGATCGGATTGTCAACTATCCCCCCAGGCTTTACTGTTGTTGGTGGTGACCTTAGTTGCCTATCTCTTTAGGATCTTACACAAGGTGATTGTGAAGGGGAAAGTCTTCACGGTACCTGGAATTGACGTTGTCCAAACTCACTCGGGCTCCTTGGAGGGTATACCCATGATTATGTGTGGGAGATTTCACCAGGGTGTAAGTCCATTAAGTAGGTAGTCAGCATAACTTTTCCACCCTAGCCCAGCCCCTTCTCATCTCGTTGTTGCGATGTTGGATTTCATCACCAACTAGTGACTTTGGAATTAGAAGGTCTTGTTTGCTTGGTCTTGTTTCCTAGATTTTGTTTACTACCATGTGCTATTTGTTTGCCCAAGTTGACCATAAGATTATCTTTGTGAGTTTGTAACTTGTTCACAATTGAGCCCCCACGTCGTTCTCGTAGAATGCAGGGTTTGTCTCCGGAGCATCCGGAAGGTTCTCAACCCCTGTCGACAAGTTCACCCGAGGGCTCTCCTCAGTAGAGTGAAGTCCAAGACGTTACCACACCACAAGTGGAATGAACTGACTCTCTAGAATGTTTTCGAATTACTAATACTCGAGAGGACTTTTGACTTCGCCCTGATTTTGAGTGATGTCTTATGCGAGCAAAATCTTCTGGAGACTTAGTTATTGTGTATTCTGGATCTCCGACTGGACTTGGGGACCAATATCCTTTTTGGTCTATGGACATTTTTAGACGAGACCTTTTTGGTCCAGGCTCACCTGTGATTTCTGAAATCTCCCCACCTGTGATTTCCAAAGTCTCTAGTCCAGAGACAGTACCATTTACTACTCCCTATCGCTTTACCATCCCTATAGAAATGGCCCATATCACAAATACTACGAGTGTTCACACCGGGATTACTACAGTTAGTCTCACTCCCATTAGCGCACCGCATATTTCCAACGTCATTCTGACACTACCACACGGATACCGTGCATTGAATGCTTCCATTTCAACCCCTCCGCAAACTCCATTCAGCTCTCCTGGTGGTCCTTCTTCTTCTGGGCACTCTCTTCCTGGTTTTATACCGACACTCCCTCAATTTCCTTTTGGAGGACCTTCCTCATCCTCTTCTGGCAGCATTAATCCTAGTGGCACTATTCCTTCATTCACACCAAACTACCAGATTCTCGTCGGTGGACAATTTAATCAAGGTGGGAAAATTCCAATTGGAACATTCCGCCCAATTGGAACACCACCTTCGATCGGAGGACCGAACCCACCTTATGGACAAAACATACCTTTGTCCTTGGCCCAGTATTGGAATTAGTTGATACAACATCCTCCTCAATCAACTGGGGGGCAGCATTTTCCAGTTGTGTCCGTTACCCCCCCTAGTATGGGCCAACCATATCCCGGTTCGTTCAATCCTATTTGGGGTTCGACTGATCAAACTCATGTCCCTATTCTAGGGTACAATCCCATGAGCTACTATCCTGTCCAAGCACCACTGAATCTGCCTGGGTCTTCACATTATATGCATACCGCTTATGGCCCTACTGTTTTGCCAACGGGGCTTCCTCCCCAAAACCACCAGTACCCACAAGTGAATTGACAGTTACCCTTCTTGGCTACTTTGGATCTATCGGATTTGTCTCAGATTTTAAATGATCTAATTCGTCACTCTCCCCACTGGCCTGTTATACCAGCCAAGCTTCCATCGGACATTCCTAAATTCGACGACAAAGCGGGAGAGGACCCAAACAATCACGTTATGACTTTCCACCTATGGTGCTCATCCAACTCGTTGATGGATGAATCTATTCGTTTACATCTTTTTCAACAAACCCTCACAGGTTCTGCTGCGAAGTGGTATATCGAATTGCCACGAAGTTTCTTCTCTGACTTTAACACCCTAGCTATGGCTTTCCTTACGCATTACCAGTTACCGATCCGTTATGACACGGGGACCGAGATTTTGACTTCCTTCAAATAGAACAAAGCCACTCATATATCCGATCACATCCATGAGTGGCGAAGGAGACGACGTCTCATTAAACTTGAGCTCCCCGATCAGTTGTTGGCAGAGTGGTTCACCAAGTCATTTGTGAACGACATCGGTAAGGACATTGCCATGGGTGGTGTAGTCACAGAAGAGCAGGCTATAAGTCATGCTCAATATCTTGACCTCGTTTACTCACAAATGGGAACCCTTTATGATTTACTACTTGACTTACCTCGTCCTTCTACTTCCAGCACTTCAACTACTCCAGCTGCCTCGCATGCAGCTGACCGTGTGATTGGTACTTTCCAAACCCAACCACATTCCGCTTCAAGCACAAACCCCAAAACTGCTTCTTCTAATGTTCAAAATGCTCCATCTCCTGCCCCTCCCACCGAAAAGAATTCTGAGGTAAATGCAGTTCAATCTACCCCAGCCGGTAAAAAAAAATCTAAAAAGGGAAGGGGTAAGAATAAGGAGGGAAAAAATACTCCTCAAGCAGAGCAAACCAAAACTACCCCTGTTGACGATTGAGATAAGCGCAAACCACAATACCCTTGTCTTATCTGTGGTGATGATCACTACACGAAGGATTGTCCATGACGTGCCGAGGTTACTAAGTTCCTTCAAGGAGCTCCAAAACCACCTGCTCCAGCTGTTTTGTCCCAACCCTTCCCGTCTCAACAACAGGCTCAGTTGGTCATTCATGACCAACCCTCATCTTCTACAACGTCCTATGTCTTGATGTGTACTGGCGATTCAAAGCAGAATGACATTGCACTCAGCACTCGAGCCAAAGATTATTCTCCCTCTAAAGAGAAGGTTGATGATCTACCTCCTTCCTCGGTTCAACCCTCTCCTGTGACTCCACCTACCAATGGTCCTCTTCATCTCGAACGACCAAGCCTTGACACAGTTCTTCGACCCCCCCCAAAGGGTGTCGTTTGAAAATCGACTTTCAATCCTCATGCTCGTGCCGCCCATAACTACAACATTGTTGAAGATATGGCCCAAGCACCTTCTGCAATGTCAGCCCTTGAATTCTTTCAAAGTTGTCCTACACAATGGAAGACACTGTTGAAAGCTATCGGTGGAATTGATCCGACAGATATGAATTTAATAATATTTGACTTGGAAGATCACATTCCAAGGNCAGAGACAATCACTTGGATCTGGAACGCAAGTTGAGGGGGTAACCTTGGAATGTGATCTTCCAAGTTTACCCCCTCAACTTGCGTTCCAGATCCAAGTGATTGTCTCTGACAAAAACATTTGTCGAACCATTATCGACGAGGGTTCCTCGATGTGTGTCATGTCTCTTACTTGCTGGAAAGCCATTGGCTCTCCTCCTTTGAACAAATCCCAGAATACTCTCAAAGCCTTCAATGGCTTTGGTTTTAAGCCCTACGGTGTCCTTCCTTCATTGCCCATCACGCTAGAAGGCAAAACGGTCCAAGTGGAAGTGGAAGTCTTCGACGCTCCCCTTGATTACAATCTTCTGCTTGGCCACAGTTGGATCGATTCCATGCACGCAGTTGTGTCGACCCTTTTCCGTGTGGTTTGTTTCCCACATCAAGGAAAGGTTGTTACCGTCGACCAACTAGCCTTCTTTAATTCCGATACCCGTGCCAGCAACATACCGTTCATCGTTAAAACCCCACCGGATTATGAGAACGTCGGTGTAGGTCTTATCAAAGAGTCTTCGTTAATGGGTACTTTCCCCATTCCACCACCCGATGTTCCACGCCCATCTGTTGCTTCAATCAACATGATCTCCACCTTGATTCACGAAATTTCTGCGTCTCACGACCCATGGCTCGTACCTGACCCTGGAGATCATCTTTGTTACGACGACGAAATGTCATTAAGTCCGGTCGAATCTGCCTATCAGGCCATTCAATCAGCAACCCCTCCTACCCCTTCTCTTGGTGAGTTATCTCCGGATCCCTTCCATGTCATTTTTCACACTGACGAGATGATCATGTTTGTCATGGAGGACACCCCTTGGGACGATGGACATCATCGTTCCATCCTTTTCCTGGAGCAACATACCCTTGAGAACTACCAACGGATTTCGATGCCGTCGACCATTGTCATCATCTCAACCGTTCCCGGGTCCACACACGATGTGTTTTCTGAAGGTAACTTAAGCAATATCTCACCCACGATTCCCCTCGACATATCAGTCAAACCTGGAATCGTCGAAAATGTCCATATTGGAGCTTCCTGTTCCCCTGACGAGATTGTCACCTACATGTCCCTTTTCAAAGAGTTTCGTGACATCTTCGCCTGGAGCTACGAAGAAATGACGGGTATCGACCCTAGCATTGTGATACATGAAATTAAGACATACCCTGACACTAAACCCATCAGGCAACGCCTTCGTCCCATTCACCCACGTAAAGCGGCTTCTATCAAACTTGAAGTCAAGAAACTTCTAAAAGCCGTCTTTATTTATCCGGTGGCCCTCACAGACTAGGTTTCCAATCTTGTCCCGATTGACAAGAAACAAGGCACAATTCGTGTATGCGTTGATTATAGGGATATCAACAAAGCTTGTCCCAAAGACAACTTTCCTACCCCCTTTGTCGATCAGATTGTCAACAATTGCGTCGGAAGCGAAATCTTCTCTCTGATGGATGGTTTCTCCGGGTATAATCAAATCAACATAGTTCCCGAGGATCAACATAAGACTTCTTTTATTTGTTCTTGGGGTACTTTTGCCTATCGAAAACTTCCTTTTTCTCTTAAGAATGCTGGCGCAACTTTTCAACGTGCTATGTCTTATGCTTTCCATGATATCAAGCACATCGTTCAACCATATTTGGACGATTTACCCGCTCATTCGATGCACCGAGTTGATCACCCAACCCACCTCCGAGCCATTTTCGTTTGCTGTCGGTTCTATCGTATACATTTGAATCCTCATAAGTGCGTTTTCTGCGTGGAATCCAGTCACCTTCTAGGTTTTATCGTTTCGCGTCAAGGGATCTAGGTGGATCCTTTAAAGGTTGAGGCGATCCTTAATCTCCCTCCTCCTTCTACTCTTCGCGAGTTGCAAAGTTTGCAGGGGAAAGCAAACTTTCTTCATCGTTTTATTCCAAATTACGTCGAGATAACTCGTGGATTTGCGTGGTTACTTAAAAAGGGGTCTGAGTTTGTATGGGATACCATTGCCAACAATGCTTTTGAAACTTTGAAATTGTCCCTAACACGTGCTCCGCTTCTCTTTCCCCCCGATTACAATCGTGATTATTTCCTCTACCTTGCTGCCTCGGATTACACCATTGGTATGGTTCTCATTCAAGAGGACGATGCTAATGACGAATATGTGATTTACTACTTGAGTCAAAGTCTAACACCTACTGAAATCAAGTATTTACATGTTGAGAAACTAGCCTTGGCTGCCATCCAAGCCGTCCAACGCTTCTGACACTATATCCTCTCACGCAAGACTACAGTGATTTCTCATTGCAACCCTATGCAACACATTCTCACCCGTCAATTGCTCGGGGGAAAATACTCCAAATGGATTGTGATACTCCAGGAGTTTGACTTGGAATTCAAACACGCTAAGTCTAAGAAGTCCTTATTCTTTGCTCAGTTGATATGCGACTTTCCCCATTCTGCAACAGAAAATGTAGTAGCTGATTCATTACCCGATGAATCTCTTTTCCTTATTATCACTGATGATCTTTGGTATGGTGATATCATTATATATCTCCAAACCCATACTTTCCGGCCAACTTTGTCCAGTA